>RCUC01134283.1:0-50593 GCA_003697995.1 Taxidea taxus jeffersonii
TATATATATATATACTTTAGTGAACTATCTATTCATGTCTTTTGCCCATTTTCCCACATTTAAAAAAAAAGTCTCACCTCCTCCATGTTTTTGAGCTCTTTCTATATTAAGGATATTGGCCCTTTATCTGCAACATAGATTGCAAATATTTTCTCTCATTTTATCATTTGACTTTGCTTATGGTGTTTTTTTGCCAAGAGGAAATTTTTAGTTTTATGTGGTCAAATTTGTCAATCTGTTCTTTATTGCCACCAGATCCTGAGGCATAGTTAGAAAGCCTTTCCCGAAACCTAGATTATGCAGGGAGACCCATCCATGTTTTCTTCCAGAGCTTGGGTGGTTTCATCTTACACAGTTAGATCTCTGATCCATTTGGAGTGTATTCTCTTGCAGGGTGTAAGATAAGGATCTAGTTTTTTCTTTGTTCCATGGCTATCCTGTTATCCCAACACCATTTATTTAAAAAGGCAATCTTTGCCCTAGTGATTCAAGATTCCACCTGTATGGTACATAAATTTTCCATATGCACTTAAGTTGATTTCTGGGTTTTTTGTTGTTCTGCTGGACTGTCTGTTCATGCACCAACATCACATTGTTTTAATTATAGAGGCTCTTGAGTGTGTCTTAATGTCTCATAGGACTAGTCCTTGACTCCTTGTTAAAGCTTTTCTTTGTCCTTCAGTATTTTTCTAGTTTATCCTTGCATGTTTGTTTTTCCATATAAACTTTCGTGTCAACTTGTTGAGCACCATTAAAAAAGAATTTGTCCCAAAAATGTTCCTAAAATTTTGGATTAATTCCTAACATCAATTTATTTTTTTAAAGATTTATTTATTTGAGAGAGAGAGAGTGAGGAGGGATAGAGGGAGAGGGAGAGAGAGAATCTTAAGCAGGCTCCATGCCCAGCTCAGAGCTCAATGTGGGGCTCCATCTCACGACCCTGGGATCATGACCTGAGCTGAAATCAAGACTTGGACACTTAACTGACTGAGCCACCCAGGCGCCCAGTTCTTAACATATAAAACAGAGGAGAAAATATGGATTTCTGGTTTCTCTTAAAAAGTGGGGTGTTCTATCAACATGGGTCTTTTCTTTCCACATGACCCAAAAATGTAGAGCAGAGCAGTAGCTGTGGACTTTACAAAGGCCCCTGGAGTCCAGCACTACATGGTGCCCACCGCTTCCTCTCACCCCTGACCTTCACACATAGATGGCACATGAGCTGGTGACACAAACTTTAAACAACCAAGAAAGTTATGTACCATGTCCACCCTTTGTTATCCATTTCTCCATGTCACAATAAAAGGTTATTAAAGGGATTTGTGCCTGTTTTGTTCACTGCTTTATTTCCAAGGCCTAACAAGAGAGCTTTGGGAATAGTTGGCACTCGGTAAATATTTGTTCAATGAATGAATTTTTAGTTAGGAAACAAGAAGTGACCAAAACGTGTCTGTCTTCAGAAGACCACTGAAAACAAATCAAGTAGAGCCAGCACATTATGGGTGGGAGTAAGTTGGTACAACCCTTACAGAGGTCATTTTGGCAATATTTCTCAAAATTACAAACACGCAGGTCAGTCGTGCTCACTCTTCTACTGTGAAACATTTGTTCAAACATATATATACCCACAGGCAAAATGATGATGCCCAGGGTTATTTATTGCAGTAATAACAAAGGATGGGAAAGAAATGAAATTTTCTTCATATGGGGACTGATTGCCTAACTTATGACTTCTCTATACAATAAGACAATGGAATACTATGCAGGCGATAAAAAGAATAAGAGTGCTTTCTCTGAACTGAGAGGGAAGAACATGAGGTGCAGAAGAGTCAATAGAGCAGGCTGGCTTTTGTGTATAAAAGGAAAAATGAAGACTTTATTTGTATTTGTTTGTAGGTACATAAGGGAACTCTTGTGCACTCATAGGGAACAAATCAAATGGTTAGTCAGAGGGTGGAGAAAGTATGGAGAAGAAACGAGCAAATGGGGATAGGATGGGAGGGAAAACTGTCTTGGAAGAGTAGTTTTTTTTTTTTTTTTTAAGATTATTTATTTATTTATTTGACAGACAGAGATCACAAGTAGGCAGAGAGGCAGGCAGAGAGAGAGGGGGAAGCAGGCTCCCCGCTAAGCAGAGAGCCCGATGTGGGGCTCGATCCTAGGACCCTGGGATCATGACCTGAGCCGAAGGCAGGGGCTTTAACCCACTGAGCCACCCAGGCGCCCCGGAAGAGTAGGTTTTAAACCAAATACTTATATACGCATGCATAATGCATGCATACCATACACACATGTATAAAAACAGGTATTAAACTGAAAAGATCGTAGAGGGGGCAATCAGACCCAGAGACCACAACTACTCAGCGAGGACCCTCTGTACGGACAGCCATGTGATGGGGTCACTCGCTGGGATTTCATCCAGGCCTGGTCAAAGATGATATATTGCACATGTTAATTCTATTTTGACAGAAAAGGCAATGAAATATGTTTTGTCCCCTACTATCTTGCATTTGGAAACTCCCAGAGAGCACTTTACAAATTGACAGTCAATAAACCACTTCACCCAGTGGAGAAATAGAGCAAACTCCAAGATGGAATGCTGCTAACCACGCCGCAGAGGCTGCCCCTTCCCCCCCATGCTCCATGATAAAAAATTGAAATATTACGGCCAGTGAAATTGGGAATTTAGCAAAGAACGAATTTATGGAGTAACTATAGTTCTAGCATGATAGAAAGCTATATCTTCTGAAATATTAAAATGCAAATTCAGGAAATCTGCCAAGAATAACACAGATCTTATATATTATATAGGGTTTGGGACATGGCATATGATCCATGTGAAGTGAATTAAAAAAAAAAGAATGTATTAAGCTGAGTGCTCTTACTCAAATACATTAAATAGATGAATCTGTATCTGTCATAGCGTTTATCAAATGATTTTTCAACGGGGGAGCCCAGAGAAAAATTAGAACTAATACTGTGGCAGATACAATATTTTGGATGTATGTACATTTCAATAACTTGTCTTTTGCCCTTTTTTTGGTTTATCATTACTTTTTTTCCCCAGGAATGCCAGTTTCTTTGGAGTTACCAGCTTCTTTTAAAAATAATTCTCCAATTGCAAGCTATTCTGCTTCACCTTCTTGTAGGCCTCTAACAACAAATTACAACATTCTCGGTAGGTAAAATACTGGTGTTTTAATTAAGTCTGCTACAGCTCAAGGTCCTATATTCAAAGTAGAAGAATATTAATTTTCAGAACACCTTAGCCTAAACTGACTGAAAATAATGATATTTGTGTGCAATGAAAAGAGTTTTTAGCTCATAGGCTCAGCTCATGCTGTTAAGCATTTATACATAGACACCTGCACACAGACTCGGAAAAGAATCTCCGTGAAATACCCACGCATATAAAGAGCTCAGAATCAAAGAATGCCTCTATTACTTCTCCAGGCTAAATTTCAAATAATTTTTTTAGCACCTGCAATGATGTTGCAGAGCAAATGTGGCCAAGAGGTACCATTGGCTCAGTAGCATTTCACTCATTGTTACAAAATGATTAAGAGTGAATCTCCTTTTTTTTTTTTTTAAAAGATTTTATTTATTTATTTGTCAGAGAGAGAGAGAAAGCACACAAGCAGGGGGAGTGGTAGGCAGAGGGAGAAGCAGGCTCCCCGCTGAGCTAGGAGTCCAATGTGGGGCTCAATCCTTGTACTCTGGGATCATGACCTGAGCTGAAGGCAGACACTTAACCGACTGAGCCACCCAGGAATCCCAGAGTCTCATTGACCATGATACACTTTTGGAGGACGAGTGGGGAAAATAGGTTACAAGATGTAGAGAAGGGCCCCATCTCAGGAAGGATCATGTTCCCTACACCATTCTCTCACATTCTCTATTATCCTGCAACTTGAAATTGAAAGCGGTTTAAAAACTGCTTTTATAAGTTTTGGTTGAAGTATTTTGTTGTTGTTGTTCTTTTAAAAGCTGTTTGCTTTCTTTTCCCATGATTCCCACTAGCCGCATAACTTCATTTCTTTGTTCGTGTGGCCCCTCGGCACCTCTTCACTGATGTTTTGGGAAGTTAAATGTTCTGTTCCTATAAACACCAAAAATATCCACAGGCTTTTAAAGCAGTTGTTAGGAAGGCAGCCCTGACATGTCCTAACCAGCAGGGGCAGCCGGGAGCCAGATGATTAGATTTTCATTCAATTATTCATACCCGTGAGGGTGAGGGTGCTGCCTTCACCTCAGGCCTTCCCTTGAAGCTTGAGAACAGACTGAATGAAGGCTACTCTCCTTCCAGCCATCTGCTACCAGAGTTCCTGGCCCTGCCTCTCCTGACTCACTTCCACCCCTGCCTCTTGGCTCATACCTTCTGAGCACTGGGCTCTTCTCAGTTTCTTGAACAATCTAAGCTTCCCCATCTTTGCACGTGCTGTTCCCTCTGCCCAGGATGCTTTCCCCTCCTTTACCTGGTTTTTTCTCTTTCTCAATCATCTTGTCCTTAGGGAAGACTTCTAGGCTACTGGAACAGGAAAGCCCTTTCATTTCAAGTCCTCAAAACACCCTTTTTGGTTGTGGTTATCTGTTTGACGGTCTATATGATCATTGTTAGTAACCACAGTTGTATAGCCTTGTTGTGGTTCACTGAGGGGTGAGGGTGTCAGCCTGGGAGGCCCTGAGCCCTCCCTATGAGGACGCACTTCCACACCCAAACTCCCAAGAAACTTCTGGGCTGATAACTTATGTTTTACAGTGAGACCTGTGACTATTAGTAGTTTCTTCAGTGACCATGAAAGCTGGGGGCAGGGGTTGAGGCGAGATGCATCTGTTTCCCTTTTCTGTTCAACTTTTGTTTTCCTGGAAATTAACTGTCCTTTTTCCTCTTTTGCTTCGTTTTTTCTGTATTGCTCGCTAATTCTCCCCCCGACTTAGCTCAGACTGTTTGTGTCTCCCTTCCTTATGACCAAACGTGTTAGGTGTCCTTAAGCTCTGATTTCTGGATGGAGAAGCATCTTCCAGAGCCTTCGGACTTGCTCTCAGTATGGCTGGGCTCGCTCTCTTGCCCACTGCTGGTGGCAATGCAGAATGGCATAGCCACTTTGGAAGAATTTGGTGGTTTCCTACAAAATCAGACACACCCTTACAGTACGATCCTGTACTATATATACACATATATATACATATATATAACCACAATTAAAATAAGTTCAAACATTTTTTGTTTCTCTGATCCCAGTCAGATAAAAGTTACTCCCAGTCCATACAACATTTGTCAAAACAAAATTTGTCTACACAGTTTCAAAACAGTATTTGCAAACACCTGCTGATAGGTTGTTTCTCACTTCAGACTTTGGAATATAGTTTCTCACTATGTTAAGCAATGTTGTGGATAACACTTAGGCCAATGGAGAAAAAAATCCTATTGAATTCATACATTGTATCTATAGGATAGTACCAGAAAACTAGTGTTACCACTATGGAAAGTAACTACCAAAGGTGAAATGGCGGATCTCCCTTCTCTGGTTCTTCCCACAGGGCTGAAGAAGGCTTTGCACACATGGTCATGTGTATGGAACATTGATATGCAAAGTGGGTATTTCTGCAGAAAAAAGGGAACAATTCTGTGAACAGAAATAAATCTGACTAGAATGTACAAGTGGAAAGAAAAAAGGTTATATACTCTGTGATTCCATTTATATAACCTCTTCTAGAAGACAAAATTATAGAGATGGAGACTAGATGAAGGAGTTAGGGATGGTGCAGAGGGGTAGCATGAAGGCGTCCCTTTGTGGTGATTAATCTTAATTCTTTTTAATTGAGTTATAATCGACATATAACATTATATTAGTTTCAGGTGTACCAAATAATGTGGTGATTAATTGATTGCGGTGGTGGTCATGTGAGTCTCTGTAGGTGATTAAATGTGATAAAACTATAGATCACTCACAGACACACACACACACACACACACACGTGCCTGTGTACAAAAACTGATGGGAAGCACCTGGGTGGCTCAATCAGTTAAGCCTCTGACTCTTGATTTCAGTTCAGGTCACAATCTCAGGGTCATGAGATCGAGTGCCTGGGGTTTGTGCTCAGCACAGAGTCTGCCTGTGATTCTCTCTTTCCCCCTGCTCCTCCCCCTCCCATGCTCTCTCTGTAAAATCAGTGAATCAATTAACCTTCCCCCCCAAAAAACTAATGAAATCTGAATATGTTCTGTAGATTGTACCAATGAAAACTTTTCCTTTTTGATACTGTATGTATTATAGTTATGCTAGATGTTACCATCGGGGAAGGCTGGGTGAAGGGGACATGGGATTTTTTCATACTATTTTTCAGCTGCCTATGAGTTTCTAATTATTTTGCCCCAAAGTTAAAAAAAAAAAAGCCAACGACCATGACAAAGTGGTAGTAGATTCCCAGGATTTTTTATAATCATGCTTGAACTTCCCTGAAATATTTCCCAGAATTAAGAAAAATGGCATAGGGAAGATATTTATTTATTTATTTCTTCTTTCTTTCTTTTCTTTTTTTGTTTTTTTTTTTGTAGCAGTGGATTAAAAAATACCTAGGAATTGACTGCGACCTTATTATGAGTCAGCAGGGTGACAAAGCTGCCAATGAAACATGGATAAAGATTCTAGTTACTGAATATAATTCTATACTTGCAACTCATAGCAAGCAGGAAAATTTGAGGGGTTGCTTCATTAGAAGGTGACAGTCATATTCCTTTTTATGTCAGAGATGGTACAGGATGTGGAAACTGTCATAAAAATAGTTTGAGGAACTGGAGATATCTTTATGTAGGAAAAAGAAATTTTGTAGGTTATACAGCAGCTCTTTTTCATATGCTTTGAGTGCTGTCATGGAGACAAATCTGACTTCTTTTTAAGGGAGGCTTAGGACAGATGGTGGGGAGGGCTGGTGAGACAGTGGGAAAAATAGACAAATAGACCAGTGGAATAGAATAGAGACCCAGGAATGAACCCTCACACATATGATCAAATGATTTTTGACAAGGATGCCAAGACCATTCAATGGGGGAAAAGACAGTCTTTTCATCACATGGTGCTGGGACAACCGGATATCTACATGCAAAGAATAAAGTTGGACCCTTACCTCACACCACATACATAAATTAACTCAAAATGGAGGAGGGACTACAATGTAAGACCTGAAGCAAAAAGGACTCTTACAAGAAAACATAGGACAAAAACTTCCCAACATTGGATTTGGCAATGATTTCTTGAAATGACACCAAAGGAATAGGTAACAAGAGAAAAAATAGACAAACTAGACTCCATAAAACTGTAAACATTTTGTGCATCAAGAGGCACTACTCAGAGTAAAAGGATAACCCACAGAATAGGAGAATATGTTTGCAAATCATATATCTGATACGGGTTTTATACCCACAATATATAGAGAACTCCTAAAACTCAGCAGAGACAACAATAATAACAAAAAACAACCCAGTTCAAAAATGGGCAGAAGGCTCAAGTAGACATTTCTTTTTTTTTTTTTTTTAGATTTTTATTTATTTATTTGACAGACAGAGATCACAAGCAGGCAGAGAGGCAGGCAGAGAGAGAGGAGGAAGCAGGCTCCCTGCTGAGCAGAGAGCCCGATGCAGGGCTTGATCCCAGGACTCTGGGATCATGACCTGAGCTGAAGGTAGAGGCTTTAACCCACTGAGCCACCCAGGCGCCGCATCGAGTAGACATTTCTCTACAGAAGATAGACAAATGAAAGGATGCTCAACATTACAAATTATTAGGAAAATGTAAGTCAAACCTTCAATGAGGTACCACTTCACACCCATTAGGATGGCTACTGTTAAAAACAAACAAACAAACAATCCCCCACAAAAAAAAACATAAAACAAGTGTTGGTGAGGATGTAGACACATGGGAACCCCTGTTCATGGCTGGGAGTGTAAATAGTGCAGCTGCTGTGGAAAACTGTATGGTGGCTTTTCAAATAATGAAAAATAGAATTTACTATATGATCTACCAACTCCATTTCTGAGTATGTACCCCCAAAGAATGGAAAGCAGGGTCTTAAAGAGATATTTGTACACTCATCTTCATTGCAGCATTTTCACAATAGCCAAAAGGTGGAAGTAACCCTAGTGCTCTGTTAACCAGTGAATGGGGAAGCGAAACGTGGTATGTACCTACAACGGAATAGTATTCAGCCTTAGAAGGAAAGAGAATTCTACAGAATTCTTAGAAGGAAAGAGATATGCTACAATGTGGATGTACCTGGCGGACCTCATGCTGAGTGAAATAAGCCAGTCACAAAAAGATAAATGTTGTACTATCCCGCTTACATGATGTAGTTAGAATAGTCAAAATCCTAGAGGCAGGAAGTAGAAGGGCAACTGTTAGAGTTTGGGGGCGGGGGAAGGGGAGAATGGGACCTGCTTAACAGGTACAGAGTTTTGGTTTTCCATAATGAAAAGAGCTATGTGGAGAGATGGTGGTGATGGTTGCCTAAGAACACGGATGTACTCAATGCCACTGACTGTACCATTAAAAATGGTGAAGATGGTAAACCGTATATTATGTGTATTTTATCACAGTTTTTCAAAAAAGGGGAAAAAGGGAGGCTGGGGACAGATGGCTGGGAGTGCTGGGAAAACAGAGGGAGCTCCCAATTCTTGGGATGATGACCAGTAGGGTGGAGAAATCACATGAATGCTCCCTTGAATGGAATGGAATGTTTGACAGAAGCTGAAGGAATGTAATTTCGGGGATGCTGAAGAAAAAATTTCCATAACAATTGATCTTCAGAGTAGGTGACAATTCCAAGATTCAGATTCTAGATGTAACTGATCTGTGCCAGACCTTGCTGTTCATGAAAGCACAGACAAAGCCATAATGACCCCATACCCAAATATCTATACTTAAACCAGACTCATTCAACTGAATATTCTGGACTCCCCTCTTTAGCCATGATCATGATTCCGCTGCATGATTCCCTGTATCCATCTGGCTTGGGGGTTATAGGTGAGCTTATTTTCTAAGGTCCCTTAGACCAAGTTCTGGTACATGGTGGGATCGCGGTAGCGGGGGGAGGGCACTGCCTCACCAATAACCAGAGCTCTCTTCTGCCAGTCACCTGTCTCTCAGCGCCCTGGTTGGTATGTCCCTCTGCTCCTCTTTTCTCCTGCTGGGTGTTGGCCCATGATCTGCCTAAATCAAGGGCTTATCTTCTCAAACACACCTCTTTACTGTATATCTCACATGCCATCTGTCAACAGGTTTGGATGCAGCATGAGAAGATGATAGATATTTGATATTACAAATATCCTGGGGAATTCTTACATAGAGAGCCCATGGATGGTCATCACATCTCAGAAAAGCCTGGAAAATAGTATTTCTGTTGTAGAAGGAGTTACCAAATGTTTTAATGACAAAGGGATAGTGTCTTAGACACTCCTGTCTTGAAATATAGGATCCCTCAAGGAAGCTATACCATTCCCTATTGTTGGAGTGTGCAATTTATGTGGTGGTTCTTATGTTGCAAGTCTCCCAGCGAAAGAGTTACCCTTGCAGAGAATAAGGAGGAAACAGAGAGATCTGAGTTGTTCACCACTGAGTAGGAACCCTCATGGACAGTTGGTGGGAATGCAAATTGGTACAACCCCTGTGGAAAACAGTATGGAGTTTCCTCAAAAAATTAAAAATAGAGGGGCACCTGGGTGGCTCAGTTGGTTAAATGTCTAACTCTTGATTTCTGCTCAGGTCATGATCTCAGGATTATAAGATTGAGCCCCACGCCGGGCTCCATGCTGGGCGCAGAGCCTCCCTAAGATTCTCTGTCCTCCTATGTCCCTCCCCCACCCCTTAAAAAATTAAAAATAGAATTAACCTATGATCCAGTAATTCCATTACTATTTACCGAGAGAAAATGAAAACATTTATCTTGGAAAGATACATGCACCCTATGTTTATTGCAGCATTATTTATAGTAGCAAAGAGAGGGAAGCAACCCAAGTGTTTCATCCATAGATGAATTATAAAGAAGATGTGGTATGTCTATAAAATGGGATATCACTCAGCCATAAAAAAGAATGAGATTCTGCCATTTGCAACAATGTGGCTGAACTTAGAGGGTTTTATACTCACTGATATAAAGCATACAGAGAAAGACAAATACTATATGATTTCACTTCCCTGTGGAATCTGAAAACAAAACAAATGAACAAACAACAGACTCTTAACACACTGGTGGTTGCCAGAGGGGAGGTGGATGGGTGGGGGGACGGGTGAAACAGATAAAAGGAATTAAGAGGTACAAACTTCCAGCTACAAAGAAAAGAAATCATGGAAATGAAAAGTTCAGCATAAGAGATACCATCAATAAAATTGTAACAACATTGCTGACAGATAGTGGCTACACTTACCATGGTGAGCCCTGAGTAATGTATGGAATTGTTGAATCATTATGTTGTACATCTGAACCTAATATAAGGCTATATGTTAATTATACTTAAAAAAAAAAAAAAGAATATGAAGTGATGCCTGTGTATGGCCATCAAACACATTCCACCAGAATGAAACTGTAGGCAACTTAAGATGTAGTCTGTGAAATCCGTAGCAAGAGTTTCTAGCTCAGGCCCATGAGGGGCCATGGGAGAAGATGTTCCTTTCCATAGGCATGGAAGTAGCCAAGATCTCCTCCAGAGGGGCTGGGGAAGTAAAATGCAGTGGAAACATAATGTAGAATGAGGTGTTGCAACCAGAAACAAGAAACTAGGTATATAAACACGCCAACATGAGTACATCCTTAAAAAATAAAACACAGCACGAGCTCTCAGACTCAATACCACTTTAGTGAAACACACAAAATAAAACCATGTACATTTCTAAGGCCACATGTTCCATTCATTAGAGTTGGTGCCTCCGGGAGAGAGGGAAATGCAGTGGGCTGGGTAAAAGAGAAGACACAAATCAAGAAAAGACTTTGTATGGGCTCCTGGGTGGCTCAGTGGGTTAAAGCCTCTGCTTGTGGACCAGGTCATGGTCTCAGAGTCCTGGGATCAAGCCCCGCATCTGGCTCTCTGCTCAGTGGGGAGCCTGCTCTGCCCCCTCTCTGTTTGCCTCTCTGCCTACTTGTGATCTCTGTCAAATAAATAAATAAAATCTTAAAAAAAAAAGACTTTGTATGGGCATGAACTTGATTAACCAACTCTGTACAGCTGAGGTTCCCACCCCCACCACAAATAAAGGTTTTCCCTTTGCTCACATCCAGTCTGACTTAAGGATTGAAAGGGTGTGTACTTAGGATTTAAGGCAGTTATATTCTGCATATCTTATACATGGTATGGGTGGCAAGTGTTAGTTGTGTTCAGTGTCTGGCTGGTTGGCCTCAGCTGGCTGGCTCAGTTGGTAGAGCGTGTGACCCTTGATCACAGGGTTCTGAGTTGGTGCTCCATGTTGGGTGTAGAGATTACGTAAAAATAAAAAAAATCTTAAAAAATTATGTATACTCCTCTTATTCCTTAATAATATGCTCCCCATCTTCCTTTGTGGGCATGCACATTTTTTAAATGACTAATTCCTGGTTAGGATTGTATGGAACTTCTGGGAAGGCTAATTAAAAGGGAGGAGGCATGTGCCATTTTCTCCTCCTCCTCTATTGTTGGCTTGGAATGTTGCCATGATGGCTGGTACCCTGGTAGCCATTCGAAACCATGAAACAACTTTAAGAATGGAAATGACATGCCTAGAAAGATAGGAGTTGCTATCCTGATGATCTATGAATCTGCTATATGAGACCTTGATGACCCAGAGCTGGTCTTCTTTAATGTGAGAGAGGAACATACTTCTATCATGTTTAAACCATTGTTATTTTGGCTTTTTTCCTATTATATGGAGCCAGATATTCTCTTAACTGGTAAGGTGAGTTCTGAATAGCTGTCAATTTGGGGAGAATTTCATTTTTCTTAATCTGTCATTTCTTAGAAGAAAGGTTTCCTGGAAATACTTTTGAAAATGCCCCCTGTTTCTTTATCTGGGGGTCTTCATAGAGTACTAGTAATACCTTTGCTGTGATTTGTTTTAATTTTTAGGATTTCTTTTTTTTTAGATTTCATTTAATTATTTGACACACAGAGAGAGACAATGAGAGAAGGAACACAAGCAGTGGGAGAGGGAGAAGCAGCCTTCCTGGTGAGCAGGGAGCCCGATTCGGGACTTGATCCTAAGACCCTGGGACCACGACCTGAGCCGAAGGCAGACACTTAATGACTGAGCCACCCAGGCGCCCCTTTAGGATCTTTTTCAATTATAGAAGAATCATATTCAATAAAGTATAAAATGATCTGGACTAAACTTGGAGGCAGAGCAGAGGTCTGGCAGCAAGCCCAGATGGCACGGTTTCAGGATTCAGCCCAGAGCTGGCGAAACCCTCTCCTACCCACTTCAGTCAGATGTGTGCATAGAATGAATAGATGTGATCTCAGGGTCAGGTGGCTTTGCTGATGGATAGCTGCCAATCGGCCTGATAACGTAGGCAGAGCTCTAAGTAAGCACTTACATTAATTCTATTACTAAGCACAGTAACCTGCTGAACAGGCAGGCTTTAAGGATCAGAGGAAATCCGGCGGACTGAAAAAAAGGACTGAAAAAACTCTCAATTGAAGGGAGCTGACATTACTAATTGGTGATTTTTCTTCCTCTTCATTTTGTATCTTTTGATTCTTTTGAGGTTGTCCAGACCTTCTCCTGGCTTAAGGAAACAGGTTGGGCAACCTTAGAGAAATGTACTTAATTAGTATTAGTGATGGTGACAGGTCCTGTGAAGCTGGGAAGCATCCGGAATTAAAAGGCTTGAAATTACTCACTGGACCACTGCCCTCGGAGTCAGGCCCATCAGTGCTCTTTGTTGCAAACAGATCTCTTCCCTTTCTAGACTTGCAATTTGAGATCTCTTTTGGCTTAGCAACTCACACTTTCCCAGATGTAATTTTATTGAAAAAATAATTTGCATATGCTTCATTGTGACAAAAGAAGTGCATGCTTATTGTAGAAAACTAAAATTCAATTAAGTAAAACAACAACAACAAAGCAAGCTAAAAATTGACACTCCCATCTACCTAAGGGCAACCATGTTTAACCCGTTGGTGTGTATCTTTTCACACCCCCTTCTGTGTGGTGTGTTTGTGCATGAATTTTAACTACAGGGCAGCAAAGTCAATTTTAACAAGTATAAAGGCAGTAATTAATGAAATAGAAAACAAAACCCAGTAGATCTGATTGGGACAGCCAAAGGCTTATTCTTGAAAAAGACTGGTAAAATAGATAGATCTTTGTTGGTCTCTTCTAAGGGAAAAAGAGAAAAACACACAAGTGAACAACACTTGCGGTAAGAACAGGGACGTAACTAGACAGAGGGAGATCACAATCAAAGAGATCATGATGTTTGTAAACGTGTAAGGATGCTACCAAAAAGTTCCTGGGGAAATGCTTGGTGACTGGAGGAAACATGTGGAAGCAGTCTACTAACAATGAGGAATCCACTCCATTAAATTTGGGCACTTTTATCTTAAGATCAAGGTCCCAGGGTGTGGCCCCAGGCAGGTGGGTGATGCACAGAGAAGGTGGTGGCTGAGGGATGGTGGCCAAGGATGGGGGAGAGTTCAGTTGAGGGTTTGCTCATGCATGACTAGATAGACCTGCATGTGCTCTGCAACGCTCATGAACTACCACATTCAAAGCCCGTCTTCAACATTCTAAAAAGGTTCAAGTTCTGCATTAGCAAAGAAATCACAGATCAAACTCCTGAATCATTTGCAGCCATTTTTTATTCCAAACGTGTATTTTTGTAAACCTGCATTTCCCAAACAGTGCAAGTGAATTAGAAGTGACTGCATAGACTTTAATACATGTGACTTTGTAAGGAGGAGCACCCCTCCCACCAAAACTCCTCAACGGAAATGTACATGGATGCATCAGTCAAGTTCTGGAAGTGAAGTTAGCGTGGGTGTCTGCCATGCAATTAATCACTCTTAAAGCTTTTAAACTCACTCTGCCCATCACACCGTGCACATTAGAATTTTTTTTAAAAAGAAAAACCTTAACAAAGTCTGAAATCTAGATCATTGTGCTATAAAACATTGCACCACATGGGAAATTTGTGCATTATCCCCCTAATGTGCTGTAAATCAGAAGACATTCTAGAAATCTTGGCCCTACTGGCTCTGTATCCTCCCTTCAGCCATTCTTTGTTTCAGAAAATATTCTCCACTCTGTATACCACCCCTCTATATAGCAGAACAAAACATCCCGGAAACCCCTGTCCATTGGAACATTTTTGAAATGACACTCACTGCCTGCCTTCTGTCTGCTACAGGGCCCTTTCCCTGCTTGACCGTCCTTTTGCAGTGCCTCTATATTCTGGAAGCTTGAGTCAGGGCCAGGAAGTTTCACCAGATGCACATTTCCGACATGACCTAGGGTAATTGCATTCCCCTGGTCATCATGCCTTTTCCAAAAATAATAGTCGAATAACCTTTAAAAAATGATCCTGCTAGGGTTTTAACAGGTGGCATACAGTACACATATCACGGGGGATCTTTTATACTGCCCCATTGAAAACAGGTCCCAGATGTTCCTGCTAGTTTTCTGTCTGGTTTTAACCCCTTTGGTAGGCTATGCTTGACTCGGTGAAGGAGGACTATTGGATTTTCTACAACATGTACCAGACTTTGGAATCCTCCTGGTGATGGAATTTTCCTGAAGAGGTGACTGAGAGAGCAGATTCCTGATGTGTGCCTGTCAGTCCCCATAAAGTCAGTGGACCCACTCCCCTTCTTCTAGCGCCTCCTTGTTCCTAACTTCATGGCCTCTTCTTGGTGACAGGTCTAGCACTCACGGTGCGGATGTTCCCAACTCATGGGTCCTGTATCAACGAAGTAGAAGTGAATCATTTTTGAACAGAGGGCAAGCTTTTCCTCAATTTTGACCAAGGTCCTTTTTCATATTTAAAAACCGTCTCCATATTTCTGACAGCAAAAACCATACTGAATCCGTAACTAAAAGCGGCAGCAGCTGTGAGAGAGATTATCTGATAGGATTCCACAGTGGACCCGTACGAGTGGGAAGGTTAGAAACTGGAACGTGCTGCAGACTTTTAAAAGATTATTCTGGAGGAGTAACGCATAGATGCCGTTCACCCCATCTGCTTCCCCGGAGAGCCTACTGAGTGCTTCTGAGCTGGAGTGGAGCTGATAAGATGCCCAGCCGAGAGCAGGCTCACTGTGTGCTTGGCTTCTTTATCACCATGTTAAAGCGTTCCCTGCTGACTCACCTGTTAGTCGGGCCCATCTAACACACAGAGGCACCAGCCTTCCCCAGACAGATTCCTGGAGTCGTTGCCAAAGTTTGCTTCTGGTGATGCCAAGGCCATTTTTTTTTTTAAACTGCCTTATGAAGTCTTTGTGATCTGAGTATAGGACTACTTGCGTAGGTCTACTATTTGGAATGGACCAGAGGCAAAGAGATCCTGGCTCTGAGACTGCCCACGGGAGCAGGGTGAGTCACCCTCTAGCCCACCCCCAGTGCATCTGCCCTCCCTTGTGGGAAGCTGGTTAGTGGCTATAGATGTGTTCGTTCAAAGCTGCTGATGGCGCTGACCCAGGCTTGCCACCTAAGAATCTTCAGGGGGTTTATGAAAGGACAGAGTGTCACGGTGAACGAGAATCCATTACAGGAAAGCGACACGTGGGGTCTCCTAAAGGAATCCACACCCTACACTCCTCTTGCAGGGAGGTCCGGTTCTCCAGGCAAAATGTGCCTGCGGTGTTCTCGGGGGAACTTGTAGCAGGTGGATCGTTTCTGATGCACTGCAGGGGTCCCATAAGAATCCTCGAAATGAGTAACTAAGACCTACTCAAAGCTGCCCTTACTACTTTGGAGAAAAGTCCCAGGTGAACTCTGAGAGCTGGTTTCTTTGTCTGCATCTGCCCAGTAGTTACCTCCGTGCCTCCATCCCTCCATTAGGAGCAACATCCCTGACTTCATTCTAAGACCTGCCTCATTCATGCCACGGACGCTCTGGTGTGGGCGTCTCTTCCCATATTCACCACGAGGAGACACTTAATACATACACCATCTTCCTGCATCAGAGTCAGCTGTGTAATGAGACAAGAAAAGAAACTCATGTTCCATGCCAGTTCACAGCTGTCCAGCATCCTCATGATTCTGCCCCAGCATGAGATGTCTTTGCAAATATGAGCCGAATATGGGCACAGAAATTCTGTCTCCTCTATAGCGGAGTTCTGTGTCTTTGCACCAATGTTCTCACACCCCCAACATGTTAGTTTCCAGCAAATGCAGCCTTGTGAGAAAGGTCCTTCATCTTCTTTCTTCATTCCCATCTGATGCCATCTGTTAGGTACTGGGGGCATCCATGGGCTGTAACAAGCCAGGAAGGACTCTTTGTCAGACCTTGCTCTTAGCCACATGTTTTTTCTCTCGGCAGATGGTTTGTAGGGACAGCAGCCAGAGCTGCCTCAGTCACTGAGTGTTCACGATGGACCAGGTGCAGTGCTGAGCACACTACACCCGTCATGTCATCGCCCTTTAAGAAAATCACCTTGCACTCTGAACCGGGCAGCAGTGTGTCTGATAATACACACTGTCAAATGGGGAGACTGGAACCAAAGGCCACAACTCAGCATTCGCACACTCAGGGGGCAAGGCGGATGTCAGTGCTATGCTCAGATCCCTGTGCATCCTTTCTTTTACATTGTTTCTGGAAGTCCCCCTGAGGGTGGGGGCTGGGGGTGCATTTCCAGCTCTCCTTTAGAGGACCATCTTCGGGCTATCGGAGCCAGTCTGCCAGCAGGAACCGAAAGTGGGATGTTTAAACCTCCCGTGGGTGCAAGAATTTGAAAGCTCAGCTTCCTTGCCTTGGTTTGGGACAGCTCTGAGACATAACTTGCCCTCCAGAGCTCCTCATGGGATCAGGCTGAAGCTGCCCTCCACGGGATGTCCTCTGAAATGGCACACTGACCTGGTTTCCTCTCCTTTCCTGTCCTGCTTCCCTCACACCGCTACTGCTGTCTCCTGGGCCTGGGATGCTCCCTTAATCAGTTACTTGCATACAAATCGTTGTATCAGATTCTGCTTTTTGGGAACTGCACTTCAGACACTATTTTAAAAACAAAGGACTGGTTGAATGGTCATCTCTGGGAAGGGATCTGCAGTCACCATGAGCAGGGACAGCAAGAATGGCAGGGGAAGTGGAGACCTCTGAACTCAGTGAAAAGGCCACGCATCACGGCATTCAGACACAAGTCTGGGCTCGGTGGGCTGCAATGTAGTCCTTGTAGTATGTGGACACTGATGCATGATGTCCAGGATGAGAAGCCCTTCTGAGGTTTACCAGATGACCAAATGGCCTTGCTCCAAGCTCTCATCTATCAATCCAAGTGGAAGGAGGGAGTGATGTCTGCTCTGTAGGTGATGGAGAGCGGACCTGCGCCAGGGTTGGGTTTTTCTACCCAAATGCCTGCTGGAAATCTCCCAATGAAAGGACATATGAAAAACCACTTATAGTTCTTTAGCACATTACTTTGAACTTGAGTCCTGGCCATGAAGAGGTGAATCATCTCAGGGGTCTCGGCAACCCCGCAGCTCACACGCAGCCCTGCAGCTTGGGGATTCACCCCACGAGGTTTCTTCAGATTATTTTATCCGCATGTCTCTTGTAACAGCAAGTTCCAAAGTACGATCAGGTTTTTATCCTTCAAAATTTGTATGAACGCATGTGTCCTTCCAAGCTTGCAGGCCAGATATCAGTGCTTGAGTGAATTATAGAACTATTTAATAGAAATAATAAAACATCGATACAAATATAAAGACATAATCAGTATAAAAGTCTTGTATTTATAAAAAATAGTTTTAGGTAACAGTTTTCCCCTGAGGGTTGACCATGCACGTTGCATCCATAAATATCACTCAGCTCTGGTGCTTGCTTTTCCCAAGTTCGGAGTTCATCTCTGAAAGGAAATGGGTGGTGGCTCCAGTCCCGTGACCTGGCCGGAGGGGCTGCCCCAGGTTGGCTCCTGGGCTTGGTAATGTGAAGAAGAGAACAGCATCAGTGGGGCCTCCGAAAAATCTGGAGAAGATTCTTTCTTCCAAATATGGAAGATACAAAGATCAAGGACGACGGGCGAAATGATTGGGTCATGTGGCTGGTGTGGCAGGTCACTGGTTTTTCTGGACCCAGTCCCAACCATCTTCGTTCTCTTTCCGGTTTTTCTCAGCTTCAATGATTTCTTTGTACCTTCGGCGAAAGAAGCCCATCTGAAAGGCAGAGAGAGGAGAAGCCAGGTTAGAATGCTGGAGAATCAGTAGTGTTGGTCCCCTCGGTGAGGAGAAGGGATGATATACTCACAGACCTGGGCAAGCTCGGAAAACCCCAGGATGAGACCGCTTTAGGAAAAGCATTTTTGTGGTGCCACCTTCCAAATGCTCGGACTTCCTGCAGGCTATCTTATGACTGACTGTTCCTTGCAAAGTGCTTCTTGTGGTGTGTTTCCCAAATGGTATGCCAGGGAACCCTGGCTACTGACCATGACTCGAAGGCATTTATTTGGGAGCAAAACAGGTTTTGCGGTCAAATAAGGTTAGGAAATGCTACCTTCTTTCTTCTTTTGAGACTTATGGAATGCACAAGAGAACAGTCAGAGTCAGTGTCTTAGATCCTTTACTAAGGGTTTTATTAAACCCTTAGTAAAGGATCTAAGACACTCAGGGACTTGACCTTTCCTGAGCTCATTTGGCTTTTGATAAACCCATTACTATCCCGGGAGACATTAGCCATTGTGGGGTAATTGATAAATACTGCTCTCCCAGAATCGGCTGGTAAGTGTCTGCAGTCTACCTCGCTGTCCCTCTAGATCTTTCTTGCAGAACTACGAGACATGCCTTGCCTGCACCCCAGCCAGAAGTGTGGACTCCCTGAGATCTGGAACCTCACTGGATCCAGGATGGCAGTTTGCTATAGCTTAGGTCTGGAAACGCCTACCCCTCTGACGTCTTACAGTTTTTCACATACTGGAGGGCGAGTTTCTAGCTTTTCTCACCCGGTCATCACTGACTGCGGGTGGTAAGCCATTTTGGTAGCCCAGGCTGATCTCCCATGATCAGGGGGACATGGCATGTCTCATCCTTTGTTCACTGGCCACTGTTTCTGAGGTCAGACATCAGTTCCTGCCTCTGCCCTCAAACATGACTGGCTGTGGGTTACTCCTGCCCCCTCTCTTCTTGGGTGTGACAGTCCCCAGGTGCATGACCTACAGTTTCCCTGTGGAACATGCTGGCAGGGATAACTGGTCTTACAGCATCTTTATTGGCTTCCTTCTCTTCCCTATCTCGCTTCCCTGCTCTGATCAGTGTTTCCTGGGGTCACCTTGTGAATCAATTACCCGCCCTCAAACCCCCGTGTCAGCCCCCTTGAATGGAGGGACTCCAAGAGCCACACACATTCGGTCTGCTGTCAGCTGGTCTGTGGCACACTGGGAAAATGCTCACCACCAGCAATGTCTGCAGCGTGCTGCTGAGAGCGAATGTAAGCCCTGCCCCAGGGGAGTCATCATGCAAGCCCAGCTCTCGGGCACACATCTCCCCCAACTCCTTCACTCCAAGCTGAGCACCCACAGTCCTGATGGTCACAACTCCCACCGCCCCCGGCCCCCAAGAAGGGGCTGACTGGCCTCGCTGAAGATGAGAACTGTCAAGATGGCTGCCAGGAAGCATCTCCACCCACATTGCCAGGAGAATCCCGAGGGTCCGCTTTGAGTGGAGTCAGGGAAGGGATGGATGCAGTCCGAGCGACTGGGAGGAAGCTTTCTTCAAACAACTGGCGAGGGTCTTGTGTTCTGAGTGTCTCTCCTCATGGGCAGTTTTGTGGACAGATCCTGGCTTCCCAGCCCTGGTAGTTTCTTCTTGGCACGTGCCAGAACCCCACTTTCTGAGCCTCCCCTCCACCTCCTACCCCTCCCCCTGACACTTTCCCTCTCCTTAAATCTCTACCCCCTTCTCCCCTCTGCAAAGAATGTGGAACAGGGGCTTGGGCTGGATATTCTGGAAAAAGGCCCTCGGAGCACACCGACAGAAGGTCTGGAAAGCAACCCTCACCTTACTAGAAAGGTCTAAGGCATTACTGCTAGGAATACTGTTACGATAAAGATGTAGTTGACGGGGCAAAGGTGTCACAGGCACCTTCTCTGCTAAGGAACATAATCACGAGGCTGAGGCTGGCTGTGACTGGGAATGAGATTCTGGAGAACAGAACTCTGCCTGCAGAGGGAGGCCTGCTTTACTGGTCCCAGGTTACACACTCCCAGTTCCAGAGAAGTAACTGGTCTCTACTGTGGCGCTAATCAAGCTGGATTTCAGCTGTTCCTGTTATCTATCCCACTCTTAAGTCTTAGGACTCCCAGAAGGTAGGATTTTGCCCATTTTGTCGCTGGAGCCAAGCATATCCCCTGAACCTGGCAGGAGTGATAAACGGCAAAAATGCCCGTGATCCTGCATTCCCCTCGTCTGGGCCCTTTACCGCAGGACTCTGGTGGTTCCCAGCCCTAGGCAAGGGCCCACTCCCCACCTTGAATGTTCACTGTGACTTGTTCTGACAATGCGGTTCCAAACTTAGGCCTCAAGAGGCCTGGCATGCTTCTGCTTGCTCACTCAGAACTCTGCCTGGCCTCCAGGTGAGTGAGTCTGATCTCAGGGAGAGTGCACCCAGCTGAGGCCTGCCTAGACCAGCCAACCCCCCAGCCGCCTGCAGGTGCACAGATGACACGTCCAGCTGGGACCAGACAACCCCCCTGTTTGGCTCAGCCCCACCCACAGACCTGTGAGCTATGTGGATGTTTGTTGCTTTTAAGCCATTAAACTTTGAGGGTGGTCTGTTATGCAGCATGATGTAGCTGATACAGCACTCCATGTTTTTTGGTCTGATTTACTGAGTGAATCAACACCCACAAGGAAGACAGGCAGAGGGACAGCCGATACAGTTCTGGGTCTAAGGAGCATCACTGTGCCTTGTCCTGCTGAACAGACTTTTCCTGTTCATCTCCAAGCGGCACAAAATTTGATTCACTTTCTCACGGCTATGCCAGCATCAGGATTTGAAATACAGTGTGCAAACCATCTAGCAAAGACTTAGAGCACCTGGATTCCCTATCTCATGTAGCTAGCATGTGCTCATATTTAAGGGTGACCCTTGTTACCAACACCGTGAATGGCACCATCGTCTCCTGCAGGCATCTGGAGGCAAGCTCTTTTCTATCAAGTACAGTGGTGTTAGCGTTAGTTCTAAGAATCACCCCCTGCCACACACACACTGCTGGAATGCCTGGAACGGTGCTCTCAGAAACAGCCTTGCAAACTCTGTGCCCTGCTCCAACACTGGAGCGTCTCAAGAACACTATGTCCCACCTAACCTGTGTGTAGTCTCTTCGATGGAAGGCTGGAGCTGCCACTGATGTTTGCCCTCTGTCTATGAAGCCCAAAGTCCATTTCTTAAAACACAGTCCCCTCTCATGGTTAGTGAGTGCTAGGTACAGTAGTGCAGGCTGTGCACTGCTTGTAAAGGGAATGGTGCCCCTCACATCACAGAGATCCTGGACATGTAAATGCATTACAATTATCTTCCAGCAGATGGCAGTAGAGTGTCTCCTCCCCCAACCCACCCCCTCAACCTCAACAAAGTCAGCAGCCAGTTTTCTGAATTTTCTGACACATGGAAGTAAAGTTTCTAGATGAAGGGGTGCAGTTTAGGAGTCTGCACAAAGATGCCATATAGGCCAGTGGGGGCTCTGACAAACTAATATACTTTCTTGCACAATCAAGCTAATTCCATTTCTGAAAAAGAGAATATCACCTTTGTGCTTTTGTTTAGAGCCGAGTTTTGGCGTTTGATACAGGACCCACAGCCCAGGCTCTGAGTTTCCCGAGCAATGGTCCCCCCATAACTGTGTCACACCAGGCCTGCCCAGTACTCAGGACAGATGTGGCAGAGGGAGCCCCGGGTCCTGATTACTGCTCACGCTCCAACTACCTCCTTCCTGCGCCACGGGGAAGGTCATTTTCCGGCTGTGCCCCAGACCCTGAAGGAATTCTGAGACCTCAGCTGAAACCCAGTGACAGCTTTTTATGTTGGTCCCCAAAGTAAACTTGAGACTGCAACTGTTTTCAAAGAGTTTTTGGAAATTTTGGGTAAATTGAATTTTCCATTTTTCTACTGAAGTACGGATACTGTAAAACATAAAGAGTCATACAATTCTGAAAATAAAGATAAACTGAGACCTCAAAGACATTTCTTCCATGCGGCAGGTCCTCCTCTCTCTGGCACACACTCTTACTCCCGTTAGTCCTCACGGTTACTTCAGGAAAGCCTTTGAGACGTGCCGGGCAAACCTGTTTTTGCTGCCGGCTGAGCCCACTGGGAATGATCGGTGAGGAGTTTAATAAACTGGACCGTCGGCAGCCACGCACTCAGTTCCAATCCAACGGAGTCCATGTCGTCCTGCACTTTTTCTGGAACCTTCCAGGGCTTGCCTTGCCACTTGAAGGGCAAAAGGCTCTGTTTACAACTGTTCTGTCTGTAGTGGAGGAAACACTCATGGAAACCCTAGAGGAGGAGAGACTCAAGCCAAACTTTGCTCAGCTGCAAACAGGGGCAGCAGTGTGCTTTCTGGCTTTTTGTCTCTGCTGGGTCCTGATAGGAGCCTGCAGCCCCACAGAGCAGCTCCCTGAGCCCTCCTGACAGACTCACACAACTTTCTGATGTAAACTTGTATCAAAAACGTGCCAGAAAACAACAAGGGGAAGAGCAGATCTCCTCTGAAGAACCCTTCCTAGGGAGGTGTTGCGGGAGGCCTGAGGCCTAGGAAGAAAGCTCTGGGGTCTGTACCAGCCTCTTCCGTTCTCCCCGCCTCCTTTCAGGGTGAGTGCGGGACTAGCTGCCCAACTCCACGGCGTCTGGCCTCCTGTTCGACCCCCACCCCCGCCTTCCTGGCCCTTGGGTGGCCTCCTGGGCAGCCGTTCCAAGGGCCTCGGACACACTCCTTCTTTGGACTAATTCGTGGCCTTGTGTTTATGGGTCTCTTCAGTTACTTGAGTATTTACACAGCATGTCTCTGTCTTGAGATGCTGACTGTACATCAGCCCAGTATTTACATCTGAGCATAAACAAGTCCCCACGGAGCGTCTCTGGCACATGGTTTTAATTGAGACAGTGTGAAGGATGTTTGTGCGCGTGTGTGCGCGCACATGTGCACGTATATCTGTGTCTTCATTCTCTGGAAGAGTAGCAAGGATGGGTTCTCACAGCCCGGCTGGAGGGAAGGTGATAACCCGGTGACTCCTGGAGGGGCTGCTAAACCTTACACATTCTCTGAGCCATTTCACAGATTTATTTTCCCAAGTGTTTCTGCTTAAGGTCAGAAGTAAATGCTCTCAAATAAAAACCACGAACCCAAAGCCAGCTTTAAAGCAGCAGGCTCTTGGAACAGGCCCAGTGGAGGGTTCGAGGCTGCCCTTTCCTGCCATGGCCTACCTCCTCACTGCTTGGGAAGGGGAAGAGCCAGGGGGGTCCCAGCCTTTTTGGGAAGGGCCTGGGCATGGGGCTGGCGGGGTGGTGCCACCTCCCTTTGCCCCAAGGCATCTTGGCTCGCAAAAAGGGCAAAGAGGTGGGAGAGGAAAGGTTCCTCGGTTGAATGGGGAAAGGGAGGACACAGAGTGTTTCTCCTCCACTGAGGGGTGGCCCGTGGGTTTTGGCAAACTGCCTGAGGGAGGGAGGGAGGGGCATTCAGAGAAGTCGGGGGGCCCTAAATGAGGCTTTTTCTTCTAAAGGGAAAACATCCCCACATCTTCACTCTCTTGCCACCTGACTCAGAGGCTGGCTGCAGGACTTGACATGTGAGTCCCATGCAAGGTTGTTGGCCCTGCGGGGCAATCACACTTTCTTCTATAAACCGGCCTTTCTGATTGTCGTGAAGAGGCATGAGGCCTCGGCCCAGGACGCTTCAAACTCTGTCAGGAGCTAAAGGCAAGGAGAGGGGAACTCATTTGGCTTGTTCTCCCTTAAAAGAGTTTCACATTTCAAAGTTTTCTTCCTGCATGGTGGCTTGGCAAACTGCTGTAATCCTCACACATAAAGTTTAAATTATGGCTCCCAGTGTCTGCTAACATCCCAGCTTTGGGAAAGCTGGTTAGGATCCATTTCAGTATTTGAAAAAGCGTCTGGTTAGTTTGGGGCCCCGGTTGTGGATTTTGTGCCCGAGCCAGGGCCTGCTGTCGCCAAAGCCTGATGGTGCCTGGGATGCCAGCGGGCGGAACTTCAGGAAGGCCCTGGGGTCTGCCCAGAGGCAGACGGGGAGGCTGAGTGGGAGGCAGAAAGCCTGGGGTCCCGCTCTGGAAGAGGCATCTGCCGACCTGTATGGGGTTCCTACTGGAGATGATCAGCAGACGATGGGGACATTAGTAGCACCACAGTGACCGGCAGGAGGGCTCAGGGCATGGTGGTTCAGCACCTTCATTCGGCCATGTCCTGCTCACCTCTCTGGGTGTGGGTACTTGGCCCAGCCACCATGGCTGGCCACTTAGCCACATTTCCCAGAGGTCTTCCAGGCTGAGTAAGGGCTCTTTGGTTGACCGCTGTCCCTTTTCCCAGAGCCCGTCCCCCAGTAGGGACCCGGTGCTGTCTACTAGAGGAAGGCACTAGCCATCCTCCAGGCGCACAGTGTGCTGACCCGCGGGCCTGCGTGGCACAGAATTCATCAGCACGGCCACCTGCTCTATTTCGTCTTCAGTACCATGCAACGATCAGTGTCTCCATGGCACAATCCAGGGAACCACTATTTTTGGCTCAGCAGCTTGAGGCAATGGCAAGCAACAAAGGTAGCAAGGTCAGGGGCTACTCTCAAGGGACCTTCAGAGGAGATGGGGCTCCATAAGGCAGAGGACTTGAACGGGGCTCCCTTGGCTTCAAAGGCCCCCATGAAGCAGGTCCCAGTCAGCAGTGGCAACTGGGTACCACTTTGTGGCTTCCCCCTTGACAGAGAGGGAGGGAAGTACATATGAACTGTGACAATAAGCCCGAACCATGAAGACCTCCCATGGAAGTTAAATGTCAAGCTGGCCTCTAGCCCAGCTAATCAACAGACTTGTTTGTACACACTGGACTGTCAGTATATCAGATCTCCATTCGCTACACCGAAGGCACCCTTCTTAGGTGGTGGACACAGGAATCACAGTGGCTAGGGGCTCCGTAGGCAAAGTTTTAGGAATACGCAGGTCTTCAAAAATAATCCTACACTTCGCTTGCCATTTCCAACCTCCTCTAAAGCCATCATTCTTAGCCGTTTAAGAAAGGATAGGTTTTCCTCGAAGAAACTTCCTTTGCCAACCTCCTTTCTGCTTTGCAGTCTTGCCTGAAGAGATTACCCACTCTGAAGGCCGTGTGCGGACATGAGTGTTGCACTAAGGTTTACTTTTATTCCCTTTCCCTAAGGGAGCTCAGCTGCGATTTCACCTGTGATGCTATGGAAGAGGGAGGAGGTTTCAAATACTTTAAAACAACAGTGACTTTAAAAGAAAAGATTAAGAGTCTGCCATTTTTCTGAACAACGTGAAGGCAGCAGATGGAAGGCGACCACAGACCCTTTGCCCCTCTTCCTATTAAGACGTGGAGCCTATTTCCACCCTCCACCCACCTTGCATCTGGGTTGGCAAGTGACTGCTTTGACCAACAGAGGACGGTGGAATGAGGTTAGGCCAATTCTGGGCCAGCCTTTAAGAGAACCAGCAACTTCTACCGTGCTCTCTCGGGGCCTAAGCCATCATGTAAGAAGAGAGACCCCTCCCTGGGGACGTTCTGAGTCTACATGGAGAAAGAGGGGTTGCATAGCAGAGTCCCGCCTCCCAGCCATCCTCACCAAGTGCCAGTGGTGTGAGTCCCCCAAACAAGACCAGCCACTAGGTAAACGTCACTGAGGGACCCCACTCAATGTCTTGGGGAGGAGAAGAATGCCGCAGCTAAACCCTTCCTGGATTTCCGACCCACGCGTGTGTAAGATATAATGTAATGGCTGCTGGAAGCCACTCAACTTGGTGGTGGGTTGTGACGTAGCAGTGGCTCTGTGGTACAACACCAAAGCTCACAACGTGGGCAACAACTCCACCACCCACTGTGAAACCTTGCCGGAGTGAATGCCTTTGGGGTAATCGCCTAGCTTCCTCCTTTTATGTGACTTGGCCCAACCCCCTGCCTCCAGTCGCAGTGGTGGACCTTCTCTCCCCCCGATTTGCAGAACTGGGAATGAGAGGTGGCTGATCAGCCTGGGACAGGGGCCAGAAGTCACTGAGATGTCCTTCTCAGGACAGGTGGAAGGAAGTATGGGGAGGCAGGTCTGCTCTGGGAGAACGTGATGCAGGTGTGGAGAGGGGCAGCGGTGAGGGCCTGTGTGGGACCAAGGGAGTGACGGGAAGAGGGGTTGTCTGGCTTGGTTTCCGGACACTTTCTGGGTCTGCATGTACATGTTTCCTTTGGGGTCTAGGCATACCCTTGCATCCTTAGAATTCTCTTTCTTGCTTAAGTGGCTGTGAATGGATTTGTTTTTGTTTGTTTTTGCACCTGAAAGAAAGGGCCTTGGTAAAGTCTGAGATAAATATGTTCAGCCCTGGAAACTGAAGGGAAAGCTGGCCAGACCAGTGAGGGGACAAGAACATCCTTCTGCTGACCTTCCCCCTGCTGGGTGAGGGCGACTACGAGTGACCCAAGCCCAGCCTACTCTTCTATAGGCACCACACACTCAGAATGCCTCACACCAACCAGCTCTTTCTCCAAAATGACTTCAAATCCTGCCTTCCTTACCTTGGCTAAGGGAAACCATCCATTGTCTCAGCTAAAAACAGAGAGGGGCTGCTACTTTCATTCCTTCGGACCTCTTCAGTCCAACCGGCCACCAAGCTCTGCCTGCTCTCATTTGCTCCTCTCCCCACCCCCGTGGCAACTGCCTTAGCCCCCATACCATCCCCAGGTCTCTCTCCTGAACAGACCTGGCCACCCACTGCTCTGCCTCCAGACCCCCACGCCTCTCCTGTCCCTGGGGCAGCAGGTGCTGCCACAGTGGAGGCAGATAATCTTGCTGCAGGTCGCTGCCCGCCTGTGGCACACCTCTCTGCAATGCTGCTCATTTTCTCACCTCCTCTTCCTCCCGGAGGGAATATCCATCTCATTTACGAAACGTTCTCTGACTTCTCTCAGGTGCTTCTCTGTGTTAAGCTCAGGGCCAAGTAAGCATTTTGCCTGCGTCTTTTCTATACTCAAGCTAGGGGGGAGGGTCTCTGTTTTACTGAAGAGGAAACTGAGGGTCAGAGAGGGCGACTCTCCCGAGCTGCACCCTGGCGAGCAAGCAGCCAGGTTCTAGTGCACAGGCCTCAGCTGGCAAATCGCTGCTCTCACCTCCCGCATTGTACTCTGTGGCCTTTCCATCCCCCTTGGGGTGAGGGATTGACAGTACGTTCTTCCCAGCTTCCAGAGAAGCTTGTGTACACTCATCTCCCTCTATTATGTTTATAGGTCTGCGTGCCACGTGGGGAAGTGTTCAAGGGCAGGGAGGAGGCACAATCATCGTTGTATCCAGCTACTACCCAGTGTTTGGTTCAAAGAAAGTGTTCAGTAAATGTGAGCTGAAATGAAATACTGCTTTTGGATGCTGAGCAAAGTGGTTTTGAGCCCACAGCATATCATTCAACTGCGTCCTTAAAGCTGTTTCAGACCATCGTCTTCCACCTCATTGGTAATGGCAAGACCTTGTCTGGGGTCAGTGCCACCACCTGCTGCCATGACTCTGCTCTCTCTTCCAGCCTGTGGTAGAGGGTGGTGTCTGCTTCTTGGGTCTTGGCTCTTTGGATCCCATACAGCTGGGTGACATCCGGGTCCTGGCTACCCCATGACAGCCATCTCGTGCGACTGTGTTCTTTAAAAAACACAGCAGAAGCAAAGCTAGGTAGGTGGCAGGTGGAAGGAAGAAAGAGCCTGTGCACAGTGTTGGGACATACCGTTGGGTGGCAGAGCCCAGGATGGTGGCCAGGAGGAGGGCACGCTCATCACAAATAGGAATGGGGCATGGCCATCACACTCCCCACTCTATGTCCCTGTCTGGTCTCACGCACCCAGCCTTGGAGGACTTCTTCTCACCCAAAAAGCCCAGACAAAGGCAGAAGGAAGAAATACACCCTGCCACCCCGCGCAACCAACCAAAGCCCCTTCTGTCTTCTCAGATCCCAAGCACTGAGCTGGGCTTTGTTCTCTATGCACAGACCAGAGGCGGTCCGGGCAGGAAGGAGTTGGAGGACGGTGGGGGAACTGACAACCTATCTGGCCACACAGATTAAACAAACGACAAATTGGCAGATTTTTTTTTTAAAGGTAATATCCACTTCTGGCAAAAATATAGGAAAATGGACACTTTTGATACAGTGCTTGTTGGCGGGTGAATCAGTATAACCTTTCTAGAGGCAATTTGCGGCATGTAATAAAAGGCTTACAGTGTGCATTTCCTTTGACTTGACAATTCCATTTCTAGGGTTTTGTCTTAAGCACATAATGAAGAATTTGTGCAAATATTTGCCTCTGAGGATATTCACTGTGGCACTGTTAAAGGAGGTGTGAAACCAGGAACCACCTAAATTCCCGCATCCCAGGGTTGGACGAGCGAGGGCAGACCTGTAGCCTCATGACTGCACAGGCAGGGGGTTTTTAACGACATGGACAGATGCTCACAGCACTGTGTTTGGAGAAAAACAGGCTGAAAATGGGTACATGGAATGAAAAGCACGGGAACATAAGATAAACTTATTTTCAAGTCATGTACTCAATGTATTTTCCATGAAACCTCTAGACACTCTTTCAGGTGATGCAGTTCTAAGTTCAAAGCAATGAGTCTGATTTTGAGTCTGAAAAACATGTAATAAAAACACTGTTTTTCCTGTTTCTAGACTTCTTGGATAAAAATATATTTATTATGATTTTTTTCAGAATTAAAAATTGGACTCACAGTTTTGACTTTAGAGGTCTTGTACCTCAAAATATATTGAGGGCATTACTGGAAAATTCAACATCCTAGTCAAACATAAGTAGGTCCCGTGAGAGTGCTTGAGCTACATCTTTACGCAGTGAGGAAGGTCAAGAAGAGACAATGCTGTTCATCATGGTTATTCCAGGATGTGGACTCCTGAGTGTTTTACAACTTTTTTTTTTTCTCACTGACATGTTACAAGGTCTGATGGATGAATACAAATTATTTAGTAACCCCAAAGCAGCTGATTATTTGAATCTAAAGCATCTGTCCATAACGATATAAGAGGCCATTTCCACCTACATCTGAAGCCGGGAAGGAGCCCTGGAAAAGCAGAGCTGTGGCGGCAGCAAGCCCCAGCTGGCGTCCCTGGTGCTATTCTAGGAGACACAAGAGCAGCCAGAGGCTCCCCTCATCTGGAAAACTACTATCTAGTGGAAGAGATGCACCTTCGTTAGATAATGACTGTGAGGTTGTTACTGATGAATAGAGAGGCTCTGAAGTAAAAGGGCTCCAGATCTTTGAGAGTGTGAGGCAAAGAAACCATCAGGTGAGGACATGCCCCTTTTCGAGAAAGTGACAGGAGGCAGAAGGATGGGCAGGTGTTCCTTGGGGAAGGAGGCGGGGCAAATCTATCCCTTGGCTCACCTACAAGGGTTGGGAGAACGGACTGCTTTAGCTCACCTTAGCTACCCGAGTCTTTGGGGCAGAAACCATTTTCCTATTCCACATGGGTAAAGAACAAAGAATTGCCCTGTAATCCCTTTGCTTGCTTGTTTGTGTGTATGTGTGTGTGTGTGTGTGTGTTCCAAAGTAAATGGTGAATCACCTCAAGCCCTGCTCTTCCTCCCCAGGCTTCTGTTGTGGTGTCAGGCTCCCACCCTCCTGTTAGAGGAGTGGCAAGGTAAGAACAGACCGGGGCTGAGATGTTTGCTGTCCCTCTAAAGGTCCAGCCCCTGGCTGTGAATGGCCTCAAGAGGAGCCAAGATTCCATCGGAGCCTGCAGGGGACCCTGCCCTCCCTCCCACTGTACCTGCACTGTGGAGGAAGTTCTAACCGGACACTTCCTCCAAGAGCTCCCCCTCTGGTGAGGTGGAGGGCTGGGCATCCCCACATGGGGGCTCCATTGGGCCCCGTGATCACCCCACTCACCTTCCAGAGCAGAACAGCCAGCAGCAGGAAGATGAGGATTCCCACCAGCAAACTTATGGCGATGATCCAGCCCACCACATAGCCCCGAGGCTCCAGGTTGTGCAAGGCTTCGAAGACCACCTAGGAGGCAAAGCAGAAGTGGGGGATAATTCTCAGATAGAAGTACTGAGAGCATGACAGAGCCCGGCCGGGGCTTGACATCTGGAAGGAACTACAGATCTGTCCAGACTGTTGTGACCAAAGCTGGGGTTTTGGTTCAGCGCTTTTCTGCTTGTAGGCTGATGTATTTTTGCCAGGGTTGGAAAAGGCCCTTGAAATCCAAGTCCCAGTTCTGGAAAGGGTTGTCACAACAACAAGCCTGACTTCAATATCGTGTGGTGAGGGTCTCAGAGGATGCACTCCATTCTTGATTCAGGCAATGACAGTCTCCCTTTCGTTATGGTTTTGCAACGAAGGGCATGGGCATACCCTCCATGGAAGACTGTACTCTTCCCAAGTGTTCACCTCACGGGTAGCTTAGGACAACCATTTTGTCAATGCCAATTGCCTGACAGACTGTAGCTCCACCGGGGCCAGGACACCATGTGTCTCGGGTCTCATGGCTTCACACACAGCAGGCCCTGCCTCCTGAAGCGCTGGGCTCTAGGTCTCCATGGGAGCCATATGCAATCCTGGCCCATGCCATGGGGAGGCCAGTTTCCCCAAGTTTTCTGGAAACTCAGCGTGAGCCGGATCTAGCCATTGGCCTGCAAGAGTCAACTGGGTGCTTCTTTGCCTCGTTCCACATCTGGTGACACAGCAGTGGTGGCCTGAAATGGGCCGTGTGTGAGGATTTATTTACACTGTGAAAGCTGGCAGATGAGTCAGGGCCCCTGCCCCCCTGCCAGAGAACTGATTGCTCAAAATGTATTAACATTAACTGTACCCTTTGGCTCTGTTTTAGCCTCAATGGTCATGGTAGAGTCTGGTTTTGTGAATTCAAAGCAACCATTGTGTCCTCGCTGTTCAGTAACCTTCCCTACCATCCACTGCCCACTCGAGCTTGCTGCAAAAGAGACGAAAATCACATGCTGGGCAGTCACTGTTTCCTTTGGCTGCCTGGCTGGCCCCCCAGCTCCCCAGGTCTTTGTCTAAGCTGGGTCCTCCCCTCCTTGGGGGAAAGCCATCTAAATCCAACTGGATGCCAGAGGCATGCAGAAGCTCCACCTTTGCCAAGAAGCCTCACTTACCCTGGGAGCCCGCCATCCTGCCCTATCCCCCTCAAACCACATGGGGTGATGGGGGCCCAGTACTGACTAACAGTGACCAGCACTATTTATGTCTCCTTTTAGGGCCTTGCTCCCAGCTCTCAAATTCTTCCTAAATGGTCCTCTGTGTCAGGCTTGATGGTTTTCTTGCCATCTCTTGTCCAGTTCACACAACCAACCCATGAGGGCTTCAACACCTGCTTTACAGACGGGACCATGGAGGCCCAGAGAGGAAAAGCCTTTTGCTCTGGTCCGTGTTGCTTAAGTCAGGATTTGAACTCAGGTCTAGCAAACCCCAACCCCCAAATCTGAGCTTGTCAACATCACACCACAGAGTGCCTAGCTGATGGTGGCTCTTCTTACAGACTAGCCCTTGGTTAAATGGACCATATTTTGTCTGTGCCCTGATGATAAGGAAAGCAAGTGCGAGCATCTCAATCTCACTTCGTCCATCCCCACAGCTCCGGTAGGAAGGCAGGTGTGTGCCAGGGGAGGGGCTGGATGGTCATTCAGGACACAGAAGAGCTGCCACAGTCACACCTGCAGACCCTGAGTCCAAAGCATTATCTCCAGGAAAACCAGGCAGAGCAGAGACCATCCCTTCCTGCACGGGGACAAGTGAAAGAAAGCTGCCTACATACACAGTAATCACTCTGGGAATGGAAAGGAGGCCACCCTGAGGCACATACTCACTGGCTTTGTGACCTTGGGCAAGGTACTTTCCCTCTCTGAGCCTCATTTCTCTCATCTGCAAACTAGAGGTAAAACAGCACCTCCCTAGGGAATTCAAGTGGACCATGCACACGGGGGACCGAGTCTAACACCTGGGAGAGCCCATCCTTGACAAACGGAAGGAGATTTTCCCATCAGTATTGGCAGGAAGGTGTTTTTGAGGTTATGCATGCTTGGCTACTATTTAATTTAAAAAAAGCATTTATTGATGTCTAAGATGCAAAGAGAAAAGCGAACACAATCCAAAGGCACAGCTCAGTAAATTTTTATACACTGCATGCTAAATGCACGTGTAATCAGCACCCAGAATAAGAAAGAGAACATGTCCAGTCCCCCCAGATGCCCCCTTTGCACCCTCTTTCTGCTAATACCCACATCAAACGTAACCAGGAGTCTGACTTCTCAGGGCCTGCATTAGCTGCACCTGCTTCTCTCGTCAGTATATCTGAGACGGCACAGTGTGAACTCCTGTGTCTGGCTTCTTCTTCTTTGTCTTTGTTGTCGTCGTCGTCTTCTTTTTTAAAGATATTATGTATTTATTTGGGAAAGAGAACACAAGCAGGAGGAGAGGCAGAGGGAGAAGCAGGTGCCCTGAGGAGCAGAGAGCCCCACGTGGGGCTCGATCCCAGGACCCCAGGATCATGACCGGAGCCGAAGGCAGATGCTTCACTGACTGAGCCACCAGGAGGCCCCTGTGTCTGGCTTCCTTCTCTCAATGTCGTGTCTGGGATACTCATCCAGCATGTTTATGCTCACTGCTGTAGAGAACTGCTCGGTGTGAACACACCGCAATCTGTTTATTCATCCTCTCGCTTTACGGGCTGCCACCAAGAGGTTTTCAGACATGGAGCAGCCCTGAAGGGGGTGCAAGGTAGCAGCCCAGAAAGGGGGTCTGAAGTCTGTCATCAAACGCCCACTACTTTCTATCTGGTCCAGCTAGAGATTCCTGTCTTTAAAGACGGATGCGTGCCTTTGGGTTCTTGCCCCTAAAAAGCTGTGGACTGAACCACCTCCCACATTCAAAATCTCTCGTGGGGCCTAGTACAGATGAGCCTTGAGGCACTGTGGCCAACAGGTATGACTTCAGGCAACCGAAGTACTGCTCTCAGTTTCCCCCTTTGCAAAATGGGGGCTTTAAAGGGAAAAATCAGGCAGTGTCGTGAAAGTGCCTGGTGCTTGGTCATGTAACACAAGGCTTCGAAGCTTCCTTGACAGTAAAGTGCTGAGGCAGGCCAGGAGTGCAGCATTGGCCAGCCGTAGTCCAGTTCTTTCCAGAGCACCGAAGGCTTCTTGGAGACCCAGCCTGCCCCTCACTGCCCAAAATCTGCATTCCAGCAAAGCCACGCCGGAGCTCTGGTTTTGTGGATATAGACAGTCAAGAGTATCCACTGCAGTTTAATCTAGAAAATTCTGCAAGAATGCCCTGACACTTCCTTGGAATGTGTGTTTAATCTTTTCTTATTTTTAGCGATGCTGTTCCTCCTCTTGGATGTATGTCTTGTGCTTTGGCAGAGATGGTCCCTGCACGTCAAGACTCTAATAAGCCCATCTGGGGGAGAAAATCAAGAGTGTCCTGTGTTTTAAGAAGTCACGTCTCAGATAAGAGACCCCAAAGGAAGGCACAGATGCTGGACTATGACGGGGGTGGGGTGGGGAGTCAAGAAGCAGTGACCCTGAGGCTTTGTCTCCACCACTGATGAGCCAGTGACCCGAGTCAAACCCCTGGACCTTTCCATGTATCTTTTCTCTCTGTTTTCTTGTTTCCGTCCCATCCCTGGTCTCTGTCCCAGGTCAGCTCCTGGTCTGTATTCCCAGTATCATTTCAGGAGACCTGGGGAGGCCCTCCTGCTATTAGGAGTGTCTTTGTAAAATGCAGGTCTTCTGTTGCTTCTCTGCTTACACTATCGATGTGAATACACCATCCAGGGTCCTGGGCTCTTTACAGTCTGGTCTCCCTCCTGCCTTGTCAGCCCCTCACCGGGCAATCATTCACATACTAGCCAGTCTGCGTCATCTTGCCTGTGCGGCCCGTGCTCAGGCCACTTGGAATGACCTTCAGTTCTTGTCCACTTGGCAAACTCAATATTACTCATCTTAAAAATGTACATACCCTTTGGTCCATTAATTCTGTACTTGAAAATTTACTCAAAGGCAAAGAAATATAAAATACAGAAAAAGTTTTGCCTCCAAAGATGTTCACTGCACAATTATTTATCCTCATGCAGAACAGAGATTTCCCCAATGCCCAACAACAGGGCAACAGGTAAGTCAGTAGATAATTATGGTTAATCACAATAGCTTATAGAGCTATTCAAAAGGATGATAATAAATTAGGCTGTCAAAGCACAATTTTCAACAAGCTGAAGACATGCCTCTCCCACAAATACAGAGTGAACACCTGTTAAAAATGTATTTAATTCATTATGAAGGGGGATCAATGGGATGGTGAAATTAGTTCAAAGAAGGATGGTGAAAATCAGATGCAAAACTGGGTAACAGCCCACAGGGTGCTGAACCACAACCTTTGGGATTTTATTTTCTGCCGGAGAGAGAAGTCTTTTTCACCTTTACTGGCAAAAGGCATTTATAACTGATCAGTCTTCTTCAATCAACTTGTAACTTCACAGAATCCAGGCCCTAGAGCATTAGGCAGCCCTGCTAAACCTTTTCTCAGATTTTAGTGTATCGAAGATACACATGAGGAACCTGATTACAATGCAGATTCTCCATCTCTGAGTTTGGGTTGGGGCCCTGGGAATGTTCCAGTCTACCATTGAAAGGACGTGCAATCATCTTTTTGCCTGATTTCCACATTTTAAGTACTTTTGGAAAACTAAATAACATGGGAAAAATGAAAATTCTACAATGTCAAGTGAAAAAAATGAGAATATCAATTCACTGTTTAGATCACATCAGCTTTGCAGAAATAATGGTAGGACATTTCAAAAATACACAGGTGCTTTTTAGTACTACGGGCATTTTTTTTCTTTTTTTCTACTTTTTTTCTATTAAAATTTTTTCTTAACTGAGCATTTCAAAACCAGGTTAAAAAAGAAAAAATGAGAGAGACTCGGCTCCAACTTCTCCTGTTCCAAGAAGCCTGACCCATCGCCTCTCTTTTTGGCAGAATTAGTCATTCCCTCTCTGAGCTTTAGGAAACCACCTCTTTTAGCAGAGAAGAACTACCATGGTATCCCAGTGGCCCAAACAGAAAAAAGTGGAGGTTCTCTGGTTGTAAAGAAGGTAAGCAGCCAGAGCCCAGCCTGCTCAGCTCCCCATTTGCAGACCTGTCCCTCCTTACCCCACCCTAGCAGGCCTGGAACCAGCTCAAGGGAACCCTTGGCTCCATAACACTTAGTTTTAAAACCACAGCTAAACACTTGGCGGTCCCGGCCTTAAGTCCTTCTCGCTCTGTCAGGCAATGATGTATCTCCCTGTTGGTGGACTCCAGCACCCTGTGAATTTTTACAGAACAAGGTTCCAGATGCATGTCTTCCTGCTGCCTAAACCAGGATCGTGATTCACGATGCGATTTGTGAATGCACACATTAATAAATGAACGTGTGCACATTAATAAATGAATTAATGTGCGCACATTAATAAATGTCCTCTTGGCTAGAGCACGAGATGAGGCATGATGGTGATTCAGTTTGCAACACAGGCTAGGGTTCGAAGCCTGAGTCTCTGAGTGTGCTTCCTGTCTATCTCAAAAATGTATTTGCAAATGTGATTTCTTGGTGGGGAGTTCTGGCCATGCATCCATCCATCTGCCCACCCACCCGTCTGTCCATCCAACCATCTCTCCATCCACCACATCCACCTCTCTGTCTATACATCCATCCAACCCTCCATCCATCTAACAAAGGTCTATGTGGCAACTGCCACATGCCGGGCACTGTGGGGGTTCCGTGATGAATAGAGTAGGCAGTCCTTGCTCTCACAAAGCTTCCAGCTTTTAGAGAATCCTGACCAACTAGACACATAAATGTGAAATCACAATTTTGACAAGTACCCCAAGGGAGAGGTTCATGGTTATGAAAGACTCTGAGATAGGGATGGGAGTCAGAAAGAGTTCCCAGGGGAACCCTCTGCCTGAGCAGGGGGAGGGAACAGCATTCTAAGGAGAAGGAGAGTGTGTGCAAACCCCCTGTGGCAGGCGTGTGCTTGGCAGGGGTGGGACAGGGCCAGAAGACTGTGGGTTTGGGACAAGCAGAATGGACAAGAAGCCAAAGGAAGATGTTCAAGATACAGCTAGAGAGCTAGGAAGGGCTGGAGGCTGTGTTAAGAATCATACGCCTTATGTTAAGAGGAATGGGATTGTGATGCAGGGCTCTGACCAGGGGCGAAGGACATGGCCTGTGGTGTGCCAGGAACGCTTAGCTGAGAAACAACTGTAGATTAGAAGAGAGAACACCCCGTGGTGGGGGAGGGGTTCAAGGAACAAACAGCCCGGGGAGCAGGGTTACAGGAAAAGTGGCACTAGGAAGTGAATGCTTCTGGTAGGAAAGGAGGGGAGGAGAAAGGGAAAGATATTGAGGATGAGGGAGAGACTGGTGGTGAGGCTGGCAGGAGGCCAAGAGACAGAAGTTCTGAGCAGCAAAGAGATGGGTGATGGCGGGCCGGCTGTGGACTGAATCCAGAGGGCTTTCATGCTAGCTGTTAACCAAGAATACAGAGCAGGGGCGCCTGGGGGCTCCGTGGGTTAATGCCTCTGCCTTCGGCTCAGGTCATGATCTCAGGGTCCTGGATCGGGCCCCGCATCGGGCTCTCTGCTCGGCGGGGAGCCTGCTTCCCCCCTCTCTCTGCCTGCCTCTCTGCGTACTTGTGATCTCTGTCAAATAAATAAATAAAAATCTTAAAAAAAAAAAATACAGAGGAGAAGGAGGAAGCGGTGTGTTTGTCTCCACAGAGGCTTCGAGGAGGACAGACATCAGGCTGGGACCACAGCCGGCCCAGATACGGGGTGTCCTGCCTGCCGCTGTGAAGTCTGAGGTATCCGAGGCTGGCAAGCTGGTATCAGGGGACCACTGGGAGCCAATTGCCAGTCTGAGGCAGGAGGCAAGCTAGAACCAGGGCGCTCAATTCCCTTCTGTGTTTCTGGAAACTTTTACATTCCCACCACTGCAAACAGGCCTCATGTCATAGCTGGGATGCTCAGGTCTCTGGAAGGCCTGAGGACACGACCACAGTGGGGAGCACCCAGCCCAGGCCTCTGCTGGATGAGGGCTTCCAGTGCTGAGATTCCCCAGAGGGAGGTTCAACCTCAGAGCCAGGTCAGCTGAAGGTCAACTGCAATGGCAAGATGCTCTCTGCAGTCAACCTCACACCCGTCTCCCAGAAAAGGAATTCGAGTACAAGAAAAGGTGGAAGGGGAAGAACATCTGTGACAATGAAATGACATTTCCACCTGCTTCTGATTACATCTAATAGCCAGTGAGGTTGCGGAGGAGGGAGGACGGAGAGACGGCTGTGGGGGCTGGAAGAAATGTTCTCAGCACAACCATGTTTTAAACTGCTCTCAGAACACAGCCCTTGGGAAGCACGCAGCTCGGGGGAGCAGGGAGACCTAGGGAGACCGCGTTAAGGAGCAGAAAATAAACTGCACATCTGGTGAGACTGAGGCCATACGCCTACGCTGGGATGCGCAGGATGTCAGAGCCGCTGAGATTGCCAGGTGCCAGGGTTCAGAGAGCCTTGCTCTGTTTGGATGTGCGGGGGGCAGGAGATGGGCTGGTGCTAATTTCTTTTGATAATGGGGCACGTTTGTTGGGAACTTACTGAGTTCCAGACCCTGCACTGAGAGGTTGTATATCCATTCCGGCAGATGATCCTCATGATTGCTCTTTAAAGCGGGGAGGGGGAGGGGGGCAGACAGCTTGTCGACCTCCAGGCTATTCTGAGGAGAAGCCATGCATCTGGTGAGGGCCCAGACAACAACAGGAAGAGCTCCAAAATCAACAGACCCTTAAGTCTGCACATTATGTGCTTCTCAGGCCACCAGAGCCAAGGGTCGCTCTTAAAGACCAAGGGCCAGCTGCTTACCACCCATGACTGTGATCCCTACCACCTGCTAGCAATGGTGTTCTCATTGTGTGTGGGCGCAAGGCCATAGGCCGGCCCAGGGTAGAGGAGCACGGGATTAAGGAAGACTCAGGACTTGCAAACTTGAAAGGCACCTCAAACTTGAAAGGTCTTTTCACCTCCTGGAGCCTCAGTTTCCCCAGTAGGAGAAGAGAGTAATGATACCTAGTTCGGAGGGTCACCAGAGATAAGCACATCAAGTGCTGGCACATCATAGGAACTGAATATACATGTACGGATCTAAAACAACAAAGTCGTTAAGCACAGTGGGACATTCCAGTGGATGGCATGATTTTGAGGCCACTTTCCCTAGGTTACTCTGGGAGAGGGCAAAGGACCTTGAGCTTCTGCCTGGGACAGCCCTCAGCCAATGACAAGCAGGTCTGAAAGCCCAGCTCCCTCGCTTCAAGGCGGACAAACTCTGGGGTGTTCCGTGTGTTCCAGAGTCCCCCACAGAATCAGGCTGAGGCTAGGGTCCCCTGAAGTCCCATCCTTCCTTTTCCCCTTCGTCTTCCCTCTCCCGTCATCTCAGTCCTTTCCTGGGCTCACACACTCCTCTCATGTTCGCCTCTTGAGAGTCTAGCCTAGGACCCACACGACTTCCTGTGGCATGCCTGTCCTTTCTCCTTGGCCCTTAGAAAACTCCTTCAGGGCTTGTTCAGGGTCATGCCTCCTTCCGCACAGCCTGGCCTCACCTCTTCAGCAAGGCGCTCTCAGCGTGTAACCACTCTGTGCTGCACGCACGGCTGTGTCTGTGCACATGTGTGTGTGTGCTCTGGAAGTCTGGAGGGTAAAAATATTTCCTGTTCACACTTACTGGGGGTTCAACTCATGTCTAGTGAAAGAACTGATAGATTGGACAGCACCCCTGTTCTAAAATACAACCTTTCACACAGAACTCTCTAGAGTCTAGGGATACATAGGACACCAAGGGAAATGGAAATAAAAGGGCACCTGGGTGGCTCAGTCGGTTAAGCTTCTGCCTTTGGCTCAGGTCATGATCCCAGGGTGCTGGGCTTGAGCGTGTGTCCTACATCAGGCCCCCTGCTCAGCAGGGCGTCTGCTTCTCCTCTCCCTTTGCCCCTCCCCTCTGCTTGTGCTCGCTCTTTCTCTCTTTCTCAAGTAAATAAACGAAATCTTAAAAAAAAAAAAAAAAAGGAAATGGAGATAAAAAACTGGGGGAACTTGAGGTCCCCCAGCCCTGATTCAACCAGAACATATTTCAGTTTAGGAGTGGGTTCTGTTGTTTACAAAAATAACAACGATGATGATAGTCATGATGAAAACCAGACATCACTGGTTTAGGATAAACTGACTGAGACTCTTGAGGATTTGGGGGAAGGAGAGGCTTACTCTTCATGTGGTTCATCCTGTCCTTGGCCCTCTCTTTCTGCAGTGAGAGCCTCTATGAGTTGAGCCCCCCATGTGGGCGCACCAGGCAAGGAGTTTCGCATCATGTCGCTTGATCCCTCCCAACCCTTTCGGACAGGCACTCCCTACATGTGACCTGCACAAATTGCTACTTTTTTACTGACAAAATCTACCTGTCCACTTCCATCTCCTCTGTCACCATCACCTCTTGCCAGGTAACTGTCACAAGCTTCTAACTGGCCTTCTTAGGTCCACCTTTCCGTCTTATGATCCACCAACACCATGGCAACCTGTGATTTTCAAAGACCATACAGCTGACCCTTGAATCACACAGGTTTGAACTGTGCGGGTCACTTTCATGCAGATTTTTTTCTTGATAAATACAGCGCAGTGCTGAAATGTATTTTCTCTCCCTTATGAGTTACTTAGTAACGTTTTCTTTTCTCCAGCCGACTTTATTGTGCGAATATAGCACGTGATGCAGATAACATACTGCATGTGTGTTAACGGACTGTCCACGTTATCAGTAGGGCTTCCAGTCAGTAGTGGGCTATCAGTCATTACGTTTTTGGAGAGACAAAGGTAATATGTGGATTTCGGTGCACCTGACCCCTGCATTGTTCAAGGTCAGCTGTCTCCTGGATCATGCCATTCCCTGCATCAAACAGGAGCTCTTGGTGGTAATGCCTACATGTCCCCCCCCACGGATATCTGTGCTGTTGCCCAGGCTCTTGCCACACTGGTCTCTGAGCCATGAACCTGGAGGGCTGTTCAGGTCTTCAGGCAAACTGGGGTGCTTCTCCCCATCCTTGGCCAGCAAATTCCTTCTCGAGTTCTAAGTTTCAACGTCGTTGGAGAAAGAGTCCTTGGAGAAAGATTCTCTGACCCCCTTTAATAGAAAGCAGGTGAGTCCCATAGAACTAACCCCAGTTTGAAATGAAAACCTCTTTGCTTCCCTGTTTACCATCTGTTGTCCTCTCAGTCAGCTCTGGGAGTTCGGGGGCCCGTGTTTACTTGGTTCCATATTGAACCCTGGTGCTTACTACAGCACCCGGCTCTTAGCAAGCCCACAGTAAGTATTCATCAAGTAAATACGCAAATGGTGACTATTAGGAAGTAGGACTCAGGTTCTGGCAAACGGTGCTGGGATACTACTCAGTTCCTTATGTGTACAAGTGAATTCTCACTTGTGGGGATGGGGACTGAGGGGGAGGACCACCTTTGGATGATGGTATGCGATGGGCCTGGTGGTGATCTTCCAATGACTCTCTTCTGCATCCTACATCTTAATGTAATTTGAGGTTCAAGGCTTGTTTCGGGAAGCAGCACAATGAAAGGACCATAAGTGGCATTTTTTGGAGTCACCTCTGTTTACCATGTTAGGTGATGCCTCTCTGATTGAGATGCCCTGGCTTATGTTTTTGGTTGAGGGGCAACGGTAGGGTGCAGAACAAAGGCACAAGTCTCTAGCAAGTAGAAAGCAGCTTTCCTGTCTTGTGGGTGGGGAAACTGAGGCTTGCAGAGACAACCTGACACCCAGCATCACACAACTAGGATGTGAAGGAGATGGATTTGAATCTGGGCTCTTCTGACTCCTAAAGGAGGGATGCAGTGCTCCATTTCCACAGAGGATGACTTCTCGAAGGGGCCAAGCCTGGGAATTGAACTGAAATGGCTTTGGAGAAAATTGCTGTTCTCATCAATGAGTGCTCAATAGGGCAGCTTTCCTTAGAAGTGAAAGCACAGCTGTAGTCCTGAGGCTTCATTTTAGGGTCTGATTAGACTGAGAGGGGAAAACCTCCTCTGGGGTGAGGATAGCCAGGTCCAGTCTGAAGGAGCTGGCCAGGCTCCAAGGCCACCTGGGTGGTTTTAACAGAGATCTTTTAAAACGAATCAGTGATTTCCTTTCTCTCCTGGATACTTTGATTCGTCCAGGCCCTTTCACCCCTGCAGGCTCAGCGCCTTCCTGTGGGACTGGCAGACTGCAGTGGGGAGAGGGAAGGAACACCCGGCTGGGAGTCAAGGGTCCTGGGCACTGTTCTTGCCTCAGTCACTGTGAGGTCTTAGGCAAGTCATTTCTTCTTCCCGAGTGTCAGAGACCCTTCGTTCACTAGAGGAAGAAGCTTAGTGGTTCTAACCTGGAATGGGGAGGTGGGGGCACGAGAGAATCTCTGGGCACTTGCCAAAATTCTGACCCATCCTCCTGTCTGTGGAAGGGATGCTGATGGCAGTGGGCTACATGAGGGAGGTGAATGCTAGTGTAGACATATGATGGTGCAGAAGGTGGAGGGCCCCAAACATTTGCCCAGTTCAATAACCAAGGAAGTGGTGCTCATTCAAGCACATTATTTCTTAAAAAAAAAAAAAAAAAAGTCAAAAGAGTATAAACATTCCTTAACGATCTTTGGACAAAGATTTTTCTCATTTTCTCACTAAGGCTGCAGCACCTGCCCAACAAAGTGGTCTAAATGATTGAGTGACTAAGAGAGGACTCTGGCTCGGATAGGCACTCTAAGAAAAGCCAGGGCTTAGCTGGTCCAATACTGACCCTCAGGATTAGAAAAGCATTTGTCACTTTTTAGCAGTCCTGTTATGACCCCCCCTTCCAGTGCTGGGGAATCCTACTCTGTGTCAGTCTCATGGCAGTGCTGAGGCCCACGTGCCCGTGGTCTGCTCTCCCTGGGGTGTGGTCTCCCTGAGACAGAGACTGAACCTCAGCCAGTGAGAGGCTCCTGCCTGGCTCAGAGCAAGAGGCCCAGAGATGCCAGGTAGGGACAGCTGTGTCCAGGGCACCGAGTCAGGCTCTTCCTGCGGCCGGACTGAGCCTGCGGTCCCTGGCTCCTCAGGTGTCTCGAGTCCTCTCCTGTCCCCAGCCTGGTTCTCCAGCCTTTCCAGTGATGTTGAGAGCCACCAAATAGCCTTTGAACCCATTCCGATTCTGCTGAAATGGGACTGTGCCAGTCCTTCCTGCTGGCTCCTAAGATCTCAGCCCCATACCCAACCCACCTGGCAATGACGTATTCACTTGCGGATTTATGTATGTATCATATTTTCTTCTACTTGAAAATATCAAGAAAACAGGCTTGCTATGTAATTTCTACAAGCTTCTCATCCAGCCTGAGAAGGGAGCTGGGGTTGGTGGCTCGCAGTGGCAAAGCTGATTCTGTAGATTTTTGTTTGGCCCTGGGGGATTTTTATGCCTTGGTCATTGGCAACCCTGCCTGAAAAGTTGGGTTGGGTTGAATAAGAATAGAAAATTCAGCATACTCTTGGCACCTGGAAAGTGGTATGGAATCCCACCCCACTGGTCTCGCCTAGAACCCTTATGTGTGGATTTGCACACAACCAGGGGCACTTGGTGTGGTTGGTCTTGGACAAATGCTAACACCCGACCCGGAAAAGTACTCCCAGACCTATTTATTAATACCAGGGCAGACACTTTAAGAATCTATTACATATTTCTAGTTTTTCACCCAAATGCTTTTGTCAAGCACTACTCAGACCATAGCATAAAAACAAAAGGTCCCAAGGGTCCCAGGAAAATCAGGGGATGTTTCTGTTGATGAAATTGACCACCGTGGACACATCAGGTGGTGACAGATTGGGTCGTTTCTTTCCTTGTCCACACCTTGCTCTGTACACTTCCTGTTCGTTCCAAGGTCCTCAAAATGTGGCACCTATTCTACAATCTTGTGAAATTTTTTCTGGTTTAAATTTAGTGGTTACCCTCCATGGAAATTTCCCCTCCAATAGACAGCTGACAGAAAGCCAGGCATTCAGAAGACTCACGCAGGGAAGAACGTGTTTGTTCTAAAAAAGCAAACCTTCCTACTCAGAAAAGATTTTTTTCCCCCTGCCAGGAAAGTTGAGAACAGATTGTAGGACTTCATCTTAGCTCATGGGTTGAAAAGGCAAAGTCCCGGAAAGGAGGAATAAGGGTACGCTGTAGGCTTCTGATGGCTGAGTGCTAAAGAAAAATCAGTGGAAATGAGAGCTTCTTCCAAAGAATTCTTGATAATGGAAATATCACCACAGTGCTCAAAGTGGAACAGTAATTAATGGAAGTGGTATTTTGGGGGCGTACAGATGACTCAGAAGCTGACAATGGGATGTTAAGCAATGTCTTCCTGGATCCCACAGCTCCGTGTTCTCAGCGAAGGCAATGTGCCCAGTAATTTTTTTTTCTTTTTTCATCTACACAAGGAATTCCACCTGTAGAAAACCTGCTAAATTACATCCACTAGCTCTTAATTGGGAACACTGCGGTCTACCTAAATGTCCCAAACCTCCCTGTTGGGCACGGATTGCATTCTAGAAGACTTTTTAACCAGAGTGATGACCGTGAGAGATGAATCACATTCTCCTTCACATCCCAGGTGAGGGTCCAAATTAGCAGTGCGATGGCCAAAAGGCAGGGAGGGAAAGGCCAGAGCCAGCTCCAAATACCTGACCTTTCAGCAAAACTCCCCCTGGAGGGTGGGAGATGCCAGTGCCTTTCCTTGGCATCCCGTTCAGTTTCTGTTATTAAAATGAGCGGCTGGCCAGTTCCTCAGTGGGAACAAAGGAGGCAAGTTCTGCATCTGACGGTCCCTCCCTGCACTAAGCCAGGTCCCGGTGTGGCTCTCACACCCCTCCCCACTTCACAGATCCACATTCATGCTGGACCAGCCAATGCTCTGTCTCTTGCTCACCACACACAGCAGCAGGACTGAGGTTTCATGGTGGTCCCCAGAGACTTATTTTTTTAGGGTCTCATAAGAGGGGGCTTTGGTCTGCTCCCCATCCTAACCTTTAGACGCACGATGTTTCCCTTGTCGATGGGAAATAAGTTAACCACCTTTTCTTTGTAGGCACATAATCTCTATGAATTTATCACATTGGCAAATTTGTCACAGCAACAGGGACTCTTCTAAGAGTCCCCCGAGAGACGGTGAATTCCAGGGAAGGGGTACCAAAAGGGAGTGTCACTGGCACTAGCTTAGTGGCAAAGCCAATTCAAAGGCTGCTGTGTCCCCTTTCTCTCTGCTAGCATCTGAGTGTGGGTGTCAGGGATGTGCCTCCCATCCCTGCCCCTGTAAACCAGTAAAGGGCAGTAAAATCCCAAGGCCACACTTTCTTCCAGCCTCTCCCACTCCCCCACATCCAAGCCTCCCGGCTGCTGCGCCCTCCTGTGTCTCTGAGGCCTGCCTCCCAACGGCACTTTACCACTTTACAAAGGACAAGGGCGTAGAGAAGGAAAGAAGGTTCTAGTGCTTGGAAATTTGGATGTGACCTCTTTCAAGTGTTTCAAACAACTTGTTTTTAAAACACCCAGCGTTTATCCACGGAGCAATGCGATTGGGGAGGCAGAGGAGGTTTCAGGGAAAGGTCTGAGAAAGATAAAAAGAGTCTTGGTTTTCAGAGTGGAAATCCAAGCCCTGTCAAGGGTGCTTCCAGACTATTTTTCTTTTGGCCAGTCATAGAGGGGAGCTTTCACATAATGGTGGCACCGTAAAGAACAAGGCTCTTATGATAGCTCTCCATGTGGGCCTGGAGGCCAAGGCAGGCCTGGTCTTGGGTCTACCACGAAGCTGACATCTTGGCCCAGAGACCATCTTTATCCTCTAATTCCAGCACCATACCACCCAGATTCTAGGCGTGGCTGACTCACCATCATCTCTTCTGGGTTCCCATTGGCTATCTCCACCACCCTCAGGGCAGGGTCCACCTTGACCTTGGCACGGGTCATAAACTGGATGACAGATGAGCTGTCCTGTGGAAGAAGCAACAGAACTCAGTGAGAGATTTTACTTTTTTTCTTTCTTTTTTTTTTTTTTAGTGACAATGTCTGGGCCTTAAGGTAGCGGGTAGAATTAAATTCCAAGATTTCACGTGGGCCAGACAAAAATGTTATCACTGAACTCAATACCTCCCCTATCCCTGGGACCTACGTGAAGCAGAGCTTTCCAGAGCTTTCTCAAATTCTCTCATGCCATGGTGGATGCTGAAAAACTGAAGTTTTGCCGATCATCAATACATGTGAGCTTGTGTGCTGCAGTTTCCAAGTGGTAAGAGCCAGATATTTGGATATTGATACTGACATATTCACAAAGAGCAGAAAATAAATAAAGCTGTTTAATTGTCTACAACAAATCCAGGCCTGGCATTCCGTAGAAGGCATCTGATTTCTATTTCTCAAACATCTTCCTGCTCTGACCACAACCCTCAAACCCTTCACATGAGTTACTTTTAACTCTTTCTCTGCCCTTATGTGAGGCTGCCTGGGGGTCAACACCATTGAACACGGAGAGAGGGTACGGGATGGAGGGATGAGAACGGGAGTATCTGGCTTATAAATCAGGCGATGGCCCGAAGAGCAACGACACTGGGGTGGGCGTGGGTCCTCTAACACTCAGGAAGAGCCCACCAGCCAAAGGCAGTCACTGGCCTTGGTGGGGGCTCAGATCCAGAAAATGAGAAAATGGCTCCCAGGCAGTGAGGGAGGAGGAAGTTGGAAAAGGACAGGGCAAAACTGTGGCTCTGGGAAGGGTCAGGACCTTGGCCTCTGGTGCAGACGGTTGGTGCTGCATGACCCTGGGTGGAAACTTCTGGCATGGAAACAGACTGCAGGCAGCCCACCCATGGGGGCAGCTGGGGCTCTGCCAGCAAGGTGTCACGGCCCACCCACATCTCCTCAGCCTGCCTGCCACCCAGGGAGGTACCCATCAGATGCAGCTCTGCCCCACTTCTGGTAAAACCTACCATCTGAAAATGAAAGTGGAGGACCCTCTTCCAGAGAACACTCTGAAGCTCTCTGCTCCTCTCTGCCAAAGAAACCACAAAGTCCTTTCTGAAAGGACACCTGGGGCTGCCACTTTGTGTCCTTTACCTGAGAGCTATGCACTGATTATCGCTCTTTTTTAAAAACAGCAATAACACCGATTTTGAATGCTTCCAGGAAGCTTGTCGCTCAAACGGGACTGCACCACTAAGCTCTCTCATTAAGCAGTAAATAATTTTGTAGGCAGATAAGCTTTTTTTTTTTTACTTTATTTAAGCTTTATTTAAACATATGATGTAACCCCACCACCCTCACCCAACCCCTCTTCCCCCCACCCCCCTCAGTTTGTTTTATGACATTAAGAGTCTCTTTTGGTTTTTCTCCCTCCCGATCCCATCTTCTTTCATTTTTACTTTTCCTACCACCTTAACTCCCACCCCCGTTGCATCTCCACTTCCTCATATCAGGGAGATCATGTGGTAGTTGTCTTTCTCCAGTTGACTTATTTCGCTAAGCATAATACGCTCTAGTTCCATCCATGTCGTCGCAAATGGTAAGATTTCATTTCTTTTGATGGCTGCATAGTATTCCATCGTATATATATACCACCTCTTCTTTATCCATTCATCTGTTGATGGACATCTAGGTTCTTTCCATAACTTGGCTATTGTGGACATTGCTGCTATAAACATTCGGGTACACGTGCCCCTTTGGATCACTACGTTTGTATCTTTAGGATAGATACCCAGTAGTGCAATTGCTGGGTCATAAGGTAGCTCTATTTTCAATTTTTTGAGGAACCTCCATGCTGTTTTCCAGAGTGGTTGCACCAGCTTGCATTCCCACCAACAGTGTAGGAGGGTTCCCCTTTCTCCACATCCTCGCCAGCATCTGTCATTTCCTGACTTGTTCATTTTAGCCATTCTGACTGGTGTGAGGTGGTATCTCATTGTGGTTTTGATTTGTATTTCCCTGATGCCCAGTGATGTGGAGCACTTTTTCATGTGTCTGTTGGCCATCTGGATGTCTTCTTTGCAGAAATGTCTGTTCATGTCCTCTGCCCATTTCTTGATTGGATTATTTGTTCTTTGGGTGTTGAGTTTGCTAAGCTCTTTATAGATTTTGGATACTAGCCCTTTATCTGATATGTCATTTGCAAATATCTTTTCCCACTCTGTCAGTTGTCTTTTGGTTTTGTTGACTGTTTCCTTTGCTGTGCAAAAGCTTTTGATCTTGATGAAGTCCCAATAGTTCATTTTTTCCCTTGCTTCCCTTGCCTTTGGCGTTGTTCCTAGGAAGAAGTTGCTGCGGCTGAGGTCAAAGAGGTTGCTGCCTGTGTTCTCCTCAAGGATTTTGATGGATTCCTTTCTCACCTTGAGGTCCTTCATCCATTTTGAGTCTATTTTCGTGTGTGGTGTAAGGAAATGGTCCAATTTCATTTTTCTGCATGCAGCTGTCCAATTTTCCCAACACCATTTGTTGAAGAGGCTATCTTTTTTCCATTGGATGTTCTTTCCTGCTTTGTCGAAGATTAGTTGACCATAGAGTTGAGGGTCTATTTCTGGGCTCTCTATTCTGTTCCATTGATCTATGCGTCTGTTTTTGTGCCAGTACCATACTGTCTTAATGATGACAGCTTTTCAGTAGAGCTTGAAGTCTGGAATTGTGATGCCACCAACTTTGGTTTTCTTTTTCAATATTCCTTTGGCTATTCGAGGTCTTTTCTGGTTCCATATAAATTTTAGGATTATTTGTTCCATTTCTTTGAAAAAATTGGATGGGATTTTGATAGGCATTGCATTAAATGTGTAGATAGCTTTAGGTAGCATAGACATTTTCACGATATTTATTCTTCCAATCCATGAGCATGGAACATTTTTCCATTTCTTTGTGTCTTCCTCAATTTCTTTCATGAGTACTTTATAGTTCTCTGAGTATAGATTCTTTGCCTCTTTGGTGAGGTTTATTCCTAGGTATCTTATGGTTTTGGGTGTAATTGTAAATGGGATTGACTCCTTAATTTCTCTTTCTTCTGTCTTGTTGTTGGTGTAAAGAAATGCAACTGATTTCTGTGCATTGATTTTATATCCTGACACTTTACTGAATTCCTGTACAAGCTCTAGCAGTTTTGGAGTGGAGCCTTTTGGGTTTTCCACATATAGTATCATATCATCTGCAAAGAGCGATAGTTTGACTTCTTCTTTGCCGATTTGGATGCCTTTAATTTCTTTTTGTGGTCTGATTGCTGAGGCTAGGACTTCTAGTACTATGTTGAATAGCAGTGGTGATAGTGGACATCCCTGCCGTGTTCCTGACCTTAACGGAAAGGCTCTCAGTTTTTCTCCATTGAGAATGATACTTGCAGTGGGTTTTTCATAGATGGCTTTGATAATATTGAGGTATGTGCCTTCTATCCCTACACTTTGAAGAGTTTTGATTAGGAAGGGATGTTGCACTTTGTCAAATGCTTTTTCAGCATCTATTGAGAGTATCATATGGTTCTTGTTCTTTCTTTTGTTAATGTACTGTATCACATTGATTGATTTGCGGATGTTGAACCAACCCTGCTGCCCTGGAATAAATCCCACTTGGTCGTGGTGAATAATCCTTTTAATGTACTGTTGGATCCTATTGGCTAGTATTTTGGTGAGAATTTTCGCATCTGTGTTCATCAAGGATATTGGTCTGTAATTCTCTTTTTTGATGGGATCCTTGTCTGGTTTGGGGATCAAGGTGATGCTGGCCTCATAAAATGAGTTTGGAAGTTTTCCTTCCATTTCTATTTTTTGGAACAGTTTCAGGAGAATAGGAATTAATTCTTCTTTAAATGTTTGGTAGAATTCCCCTGGGAAGCCATCTGGCCCTGGGCTTTTGTTTGTTTGGAGATTTTTGATGACTGTTTCAATCTCCTTACTGGTTATGGGCCTATTCAGGTTTTCTATTTCTTCCTGGTTCAGTTTTGGCAGTTGATATGTCTCTAGGAAAGCATCCATTTCTTCCAGATTGTCGAATTTGTTGGCATAGAGTTGTTCATAATATGTTCTTATGATTGTTTGTATTTCTTTGGTGTTGGTTGTGATCTCTCCTCTTTCATTCATGATTTTATTTATTTGGGTCCTTTCTCTTTTCTTTTGGATAAGTCTGGCCAGGGGTTTATCAATCTTATTAATTCTTTCAAAGAACCAGCTCCTAGTTTCATTGATTTGTTCTATTGTTTTTTTGGTTTCTATTTCATTGATTTCTGCTTTGATCTTTATTATTTCTCTTCTCCTGCTGGGTTTAGGCTTTCTTTGTTGTTCTCTCTCGAGTCCCTTAAGGTGTAGGGTTAGGTTGTGTATTTGAGACCTTTCCTGTTTCTTGAGATAGGCTTGTATCGCTATATATTTTCCTCTCAGGACTGCCTTTGCTGTGTCCCACAGATTTTGGACCGTTGTGTTTTCATTATCATTTGTTTCCATGGTTTTTTTCAATTCTTCTTTAATTTCCTGGTTGACCCATTCATTTTTTAGAAGGATGCTGTTGAGCCTCCATGTATTTGTGCTCTTTCCACATTTCCTCTTGTGATTGAGTTCTAGCTTCAGAGCATTGTGGTCTGAAAATATGCAGGGAATGATCCCAATCTTTTGATACCTGTTGAGACCTGATTTATGACCCAGGATGTGATCTATTCTGGAGAATGTTCCATGGGCACTAGAGAAGAACGTGTATTCTGTTGCTTTGGGGTAGAATGTTCTGAATATATCTGTGATGTCCATCTCGTCCAGTGTGTCATTTAAGACCTTTATTTCCTTGTTGATCTTTTGCTTGGATGATCTGTCCATTTCAGTGAGGGGTGTATTAAAGTCTCCAACTATTATTGTATTCTTGTCAATGTGTTTCTTTGATTTTGTTATTAATTGGTTTATATAGTTGGCTGCTCCCATGTTAGGGGCATAGATATTTAAAATTGTTAGATCTTCTTGTTGGACAGACCCTTTGAGTATGATGAAGTGTCCTTCCTCATCTCTTATTATAGTCTTTGGCTTAAAATCTAATTGATCTGATATAAGGATTGCCACCCCAGCTTTCTTCTGATGTCCATTAGCATGGTAAATTGTTTTCCACCCCCTCACTTTCAATCTGGAGGTGTCT
>RCUC01134284.1:0-47346 GCA_003697995.1 Taxidea taxus jeffersonii
AAGAAGACACAAAAAGATGGAAAATCATTAGATGCTCATGGATTGGAACAATAAACATTGTTAAAATGTATATACTGTTTATTCTTCCAATCCATGAGCATCTAATGGTTTTCCATCTTTTTGTGTCTTCTTCAATTTTCATGAGTGTTCTATAGTTCCTCAAGTACAGATCCTTTAAAATGTATATACTGGGGTGCCTGGGTTGCTCAGTGGGTTAAGCCTCTGCCTTCGACTCGGGTCATGATCTCAGGGTCCTGGGATCAAGTCCCGCATCGGGCTCTCTGCTCAGTGGGGAGCCTGCTTCCCCCTCTCTCTCTGTCTGCCTCTCTGCCTACTTGTGATCTCTGTCAAATAAATAAATAAAATCTTTAAAAAAAATGTATATACTGCCTAGAGCAATCTATAATTTCAATGCCATCCTGATCAAAATTCCACTGGCATTTTTCAAAGAGCTGGAAGAAACAATCCTAAAGGTTTTATGGAACCAGAAGAGACCCCAAATTGCTAAGGAAATTTTGAAAAAGAAAAACAAAACTGGGGGCATCACGTTGCCTGATTTCAAGCTTTACTACAAAGCTGTGATGACCAAGACAGCATGGTACTGGCACAAAAATAGACACCAGTGGAACAGAGTAGAGAGCCCAGATATGGACCCTCAATTCTATGGTCAGATAACCTTCAACAAAGCAATATCCAGTGGAAAAAAGACAGTCTCTTCAATGAATGGTGCTGGGAAAATTGGACATCTATGTGTAGAAGAATGAAACTTGATCATTCTCTTACACCATACACAAAGATAAACTCGAAATGGATAAAAGACCTCAATGTGAGGCAGGAATCTAACAAAATCCTAGAGAAGAACATAGACAGTAACCTCTTTGATACGGGCCACAGCAACTTCTTTCAAGACATGTCCCCAGAGGCAAAGGAAACAAAAGAGAAAATGAACTTTTGGGACTTCATCAAGATCAAAAGTTTCTTCACAGCAAAGGAAACAGTCAACAAAACAAAGAGTAACCCATGGAATGGGAGAAGATATTCTCAAATGACACTACAAACAAAGGGCTGATATCCAAGACCTTATAAAGAACTCCTCAAGCTCAACACAAACAAAACAGATAATCACATCAAAAAATGGGCAGAAGACATGAACAGACACTTCTCCAAAGAAGACATACAAATGGCTAACAGACACATGAAAAAATGTTCATCATCATTAGCTATCAGGGAGTTTCAAATCAAAACCACATTGAGATACCACTTTACACCAGTTAAAGTGGCCAAAATCAACAAGACAGTAAACAACAAGTGTTGGAGAGGATGTGGAGAAAGGAGAACTCTCCTAAACTGTTGGTGGGAATGCAAGTTGGTGTAGCCACTTGGGAAAACAGTGTGGAGATTCCTTAAGAAACTAAATATAGGGACGCCTGGGTGGCTCAGTTGGTTAAGCGGCTGCCTTTGGCTCAGGTCATGATCTCAGCGTCCTGGGATCAAGTCCCAAATCGGGCTCCTTGCTCGGCGGGGAGCCTGCTTCTCCCTCTGCCTCTGCCCGCCACTCTGTCTGCCTGTGCTTGCTCTCGCTCTCTCTCTCTCTGACAAATAAATAAATAAATAAATGAAATCTTAAAAAAAAAAAAAAGAAATTAAATATAGAGCTACCCCATGACCCTGCAATTGCACTATTATTTACTTCAAAGATATAGATATAGTGAAAAGAAGGGCTGTCTGTACCCCAATGTTCATAGCAGCAATGGCCACAGTTGCCAAACTGTGGAAAGAACCAAGATGCCGTTCAACGGACAAATGGATAAAGAAGATATGGTCCATATATACAGTGGAATATTATGGCTCCATCAGAAAGGATGAATACCCAATTTTTGTATCAAAATGGACGATACTGGAAGAGATTATGCTGGTGAAATAAGTCAAGCAGAGAAAGTCAAGTATCCTATGGTTTCACTTACTTTTGGAGCATAAGGAATAACACAAAGGACATTGGGAGATGGAGAGGAGAAGTGAGATGGGAGAAACCAGAGGGAGAGACAAACCATGAGAGACTGTGGACTCTGAGAAACAAACTAAGGGTTTTGGAGGGGAGGGAGTTGGGGGTTTGGGTGAGCCTGGTGGTGAGTATTTTGGAGGGCATGTATTGCATTGAGCACTGGGTGTGGTGCATAATCATACTCATGAAAGGATAAAGCAAACTGAGATCTAACTTCTGAAGGAAAGGAATATGATTTTATGAATGCATTACCCCACAAAAGGACCAGATTTTGAGGATGTGGCAGTGAGGGAAGTGATCCTAGAGATGTGAAGAGTGAATAGGGATTACCCAGATGAAAGATGGAACTCATAGAGTATTCTGCACAAAGGGAATAACAGGTGCAAAGGTCCAGTGGTGAAAAGAGTCTGGTACCTTTGAAGAACTGAAAGGAGGACGATGTGTTTAGAATGCAGAGATCAAGGAGGTGGTGGTTTGGGATGAGTTGGTAGAAGTAGACAAAGCCAAGGCACCTGAGGCTGTATAGACCATCTGTGCATGGTCATGTGATATGGCTATAGTATTTTCAGTAAAGATTGAGACATGATCAGATTTTTATTTTTAAAAGAAATAGTAAGCTTCATACTAAAGAAGGAATAAAATTTACTCTCAGAATTAAGAAATATATTCAGTTTGAGAAATTAAGAGTATATGGTTCTTTGGCTTACTATTATATCACTCATTACATTATATTACTGTGTATCTTTGTGTGTTATTTGTCTCACTCAAGAGGTGAGCGTCCTTAAGAAGAGAATATTTTTGTCATGTATATTTATATGCATTAGTACCTAACACAGTGCCTGGAACATATTGGATGCACATGAAATTGTTTCTGGGTAAATGGATGGAGGGAGAGGTATGAAGAAGAATGAACGTTAATGTTATGAATGCATATGGGATTGTACTGACCTAGTTCATAAGTCTGAGTTAGTTCAGAGCTCTCCAATTCTTTTTAGAAATCTATGCATTTCCTTGTTAATTCTCTATACAGGAGGAAACCTTGAATATATAGATTAGAGGCACAGAGTGACTAATATCAGTGGCTGGGGGGTCTCCAGCTGATGTATGACATTCTCAGCTACATAGGCAGCAGAGTGGGATGACTGGTATTCAGGAGCAGCAATGCCATTGGGTCAGACTTTACAAATAGGTAGAAGTCTTGGTTTAGAGAATATAAAATCTGGCAAAAGCTGTATAAAGGGACAAGATCACTGGGAACTTTAAGAGGTAAGACATTATCTTAAAAGGATCCATGTAAGGTGAGTAAGGATAATGTGGATAAAGTTAGACCCTATTCAGTTGTGGCCAGTGTGTTGTTAAGTATCTCAAACCCACTGATTTGGCATTTTATTTTGTTTGTTCTTAAAGGGAGACCTGACTTCTTTTGTGTGGGTGCTCTTATCCACCTCCCTCAAACAAAATAAGGTGGTTAAGAAAATGGAAAAAAATAAGAAAACTCTAATAGAACTATGTTAGTTAGAAAGGTAAAATTCTATGGGGTTATTTGAGGTTTCCTAAAGCACATGTTGTTGGCTTGGGGTTGTGAGCCATTGTCTTAGAGGCTTGAAAGGTGACTGATAAATAGTCTTAGAAAATACCGTATGCCTAGATTTTATTTCCAAGTGTGATATCCCTGTAAAGTAAACAAACAAAAAGCACCATTTGAATTTTAACAGGGACTAATGTTGCCGGGTGGAGCTGGTATCAGAAGATCTTTCTGGGAATCCCAAAATTCAGAATTCATGGATGATCTCTAGTTTATATGATATTTACTTATATGATTTATATGACATTTATATGATATGAACATTAATAGGGTATGAACATCACATTTATATAGAATATTAGATATTGAAGGATAGGGGCTATGCTTAGTGTCTATATGTTGTAGTTCCCAGCACTGGCTCCTAGAATATTTTACAGATACAATCAGTATATTTTAAAAGCAGAGCAAATACTTAGATACTGGATCACATTGAGACTGTTCACATTTGGGCTAAAATCCCTTTTCAATGTGATTTTGAGTATAATTGGAGAGTTTTTGCAGCTGAGGGCGTGCACACTGATACCATGAGGCATGTTCTATGTTTTCTGTACTGGCGACTTATGTTTAAAATATGAGACTGGTTATAAATATCTTTCATTGTGAGTAGAAGCAGCCGTACCACCTAAGAGTGTCTAATGTAAGAGATCAACCACAATATAAGCACATGAACTTGAGTTTACATGGCAGAAAAAAAAACAAAAACAAAACGACTTAACTGAATAAATCCACATAATCAGATGCTTTCTGTATGGGAGGAGTATTTTTTTTTTATTTTTTTGCAAAATGTTTCATTTTTATTGTTACCCATACTTTAGTTTTACCCAAAATGATCTTTTGTGTTGTTTCTTTTTCTCCCCTCACCCCCCGCCCCGCGCCTTGGGCTTCCTCTCTTTGGATGTGTGTGGACTCCTTGAACTTGATTCCTTCTCTCCCATGACAGGTAAGGAAGGACAACTTTGCTGCTCATATTTTCTTCTGTGCTTTAGTTATATTTAGTGAGAAACATCACTTGTCTGTTCCACTGCTGTACTTTAAATGTGCCAAGAATATGCTCCTAAACCTGAAAGCTGATACCTTTTGGAATGCCTCTGAGATGAAACCTTTAAATTATTGATGATGTATGCTGCATATTGTTATTTAGATCATGTGTTGGTATTTGTGTATCAAGGCTTTTTAGTAAGAGAGATGAGTTCCTGAAAATAAGCCTAAATTGATTCATCCTTCCGTTTTGACTCCTGTCGTAACTTCTGATTGGCAATGCTGCCTTGTGTTTTCAAAGCTGAGCTTCCTTTGTTAGCTTCACGGCCCTCAAGTCGCTGGCTATTTATAAAAATCAGGAAAATGCACTTGGTGAGTAAGGACATGACCATGAAGCCTTTTGTCAATCAAATCGTCTCTGATATTATAAATAATCACTACCATCTGCATGGCAGTTTTTTTTAAGTGGAACATACGTGTAATTAAAATAATATTCTTGGTCGCTTTGGATGCTCCCACATCAATTTTACTTTTGGTATAAGTGAATATATCTTATATCACTCGCCAAAAATTTTAGATTCCTTAAAAAGCATTTTTTTAAGTTCCCGAGGAAAATAGATGAAAAAAAGTTTTCAAGAATGAATGATCATGGTACTATATGTCTAAAACAGCCTGTGTGCTCTTGGGGGTATGTGTGTCTTACATACTGAGGAAGCAGATTAACAATATGTGGTGATCCTCAGAAACAGTCATGAGAAATAATACATGATATTACAATGGGCATATTAACCAAGCCATTCCGTTAGGTTCTCTAGGATATATCTTTATATTATTGAAGTGAGAGGAAATAGTATTTCTAGCTTCTATTAGCTTTCTTCCCCCAAAGAACTGCCTTTGAAGTTATGATTTAATGTTACATCCCCAGCTTTTAACCAGGCTTTTTATAGCAAAATGACTACATATGGAACAAACTACAGTTAGTAAATAGCTCTTCATGTTACTTGATGGCTCTTAATTCTTATCGAGACATACAATAAACTTACAAGATTTTGTGCCAGGAATTTTTTTTTCTGCATATACCAAACATATATTTTTTTTTCTCAAATTAGGGAAAAATAAAACAAAGTGGGTTTCTGTTTTTAACTGCCAACTATGAAACTTAGAATTAAGTTTTGTTTTTTTTTTTTTATATAGTTCCTAGTTCATCGTAGTCCCTGTGAAATTCTTTTTTTTTTTTTTTCAATATCTTTCCATGTTTTCTAAAAACACCCATCATTTTAAGAGCACTGCTTATGTTGTGTTATTATGCTATTTACTAACTGTAGTTTGTTCTGTATGTAGTCATTCTTGTAATACTGTGAGTCTCTGTCTTTAGTCAACATTATAAATGATAAGTAACATAGTATGGATCATAGTAAGTCCTAACATTCTTTAAGAGTTTCCCAAGTACCACGCACTGGTGTTAACTTGTTTAAATCACACGTGGGTACTCATATGCTGCGTATCTGTTTGGAGCAGGTTTTGTTGATGTTTGGGGGAAAGAGCACATTTATACCATAGCATATCAGATAATACTGTTCTTAAAATATCCTCCATATAGCTCAGCCAGTGTTTTTTCTCTCTTCTTCTCACTTCTGTCCCTTCCTTCTTATGTATAAATGTAAATTTCACCCTGTTTTCTTATGTAGAGCAAATCTGCTCCATTTGATCCTTCCACTTATACTCACCTCTGAGCCTTCCCTTGCATATTTAAGAAACTTGGAGATGCATTAAATAAGGAGAAGTATTATAATTCTGAGAACTTGGTCGTTCAGTTATATTGACAGTAATTATAATCAGTGGTACCAATTCTGGATTAGATTCTTTAAAACACACTTGGATTTGGCAGTAGCTGAACTTAATTCAATAGGAAAACATACATAATTAGTTCAGTCCCAGAATCTTATTTCTAGAACTGTTCCGTGTTTGTGGCATACAAGAGAATAAGGGTATCTGACATGTGTTTTCGTGGTAGAATCTGAACGAAGAAAGTAGAACATGTGCACCTTAGTGTAAACTTCAGAGAGTGACCTGAAGTCTGAATTGTCCTGAGTTCAACCATAAACAGATATTTTCAATGTGTTAAGGGTCTTACATAGAAATAAATGTGTGAGGCAGAATTTTAGGGAGAGGGTGGTGGGGTTACATTATATGTTTAAATAAAGCTTAAATAAAAAAAATTAAAAAAATGAATAAAATGAAAACAGCATTACGATGCTGAAAGATTTACGAGATGACTATTTTGCATTAACCAGATGAAGAATACATTTAAAATATTAATATGTGTACACATTACAGTACTGAAACGCTGAGGATATTTAAATGAATGGTTATAAATAAACTCCTTCTGAGTACCAAACAACTGTATTTCATGGCTATGATGTCCTTGAGAGACATATTTTTATTGACTCCCCTGTATCATCTGATCTATAAATAGAACTCCCTAAAATATCTACAGAGTGGTAATCTATTAAATATAGGTTTTTCACAGCATTCATAGGGTGGTAAGCAAACTTGTAGCTAACCCTATACTCTGTTTCTATTATTGTGTTTATACAGGCTAAATTGCTTCAAATTTTGGGTCATATTGTGCTATTTGTTGTCTTAGCAATCAATATTAAATCACAGCTGGACGGCATGGGTGAGCCATCTATGGCGAACCCTACAAGACCCTTACTGCTATTGTGTATTTAGAACATGAGTGTGTGGCTTGTGACTGCTTGTGAGCTAATTCTGAACACTTATCATAATGACTTCCTTGATAATCAAGCTGGGGTTACCATAGGGTATAGGTTAGTTCTTAACATAATTTACCTTCTTGGACGAGTTCTGATGAAGACCCATGTTAATCTGAATATTATACTTCAGCTAATTAAGTTCAAAGAGAGTCCATTTATTTGAGTAAATTATCCCATTATTTTTGCTAACTAAATGCATTTTGAAAAGCTAAAAAAAATGGTAACCATTGCTGGAATTTGTTTCTGAAACCATATGCATGCCATCTGGTATTTATCCTCATGGTTATTGTATCAGTATTCTGTGGTAGGTTGGAGGGACTCAGGGACACATTTCATACCATCATTAATAAAAGAACAGGAAAAGTGGAGAGAGATTTTGTTTTCAAAAGGTAGAAGGGGATTTTCCTGTTACATGGTTATTACTGACTTCACGATTATAATATTAATGTGCATAAAATACCCAGAACAGTGCAAATGTATGGTTGTGAAACTTTGACAGGAGTATGGTAGAAGTGAGGGTTCCCAGTGGTCTGCCCTTGAATGTGCCATCTTTCATAAATGGATAATTTGCTCTCACCTGTTTGCATCCTCAGTTTGCATACTAATAGGTCTGTGGGCCCCACCAGTCCGGTTATGGTGGTAAGTTATGCCCTAGCTGTTAGCAATATTTCTTGCTAGGCAATCTATTAAACGCATACCCTCTTCCAGTCTCACTCATGTGCTAAACCCTTCATTGAGACCATGGTCATGATACCTTTGCTCATTTGGCCTTATTTCCAGATCTCTCAATGCCAGCCACTCTTGCTGAAAAGTGTGTCTCAAGGATCTCCTGGACAACTTTGGTATCACTGGCTTCTTGTTTCCCACACAGAGAATTCATTGTACAATATGAATCATAATTAATGTTGATTAGTAAGTCCTTCCACGGTACTTCCCCAACTCTTCTCCTTTCCCATGTAATCAATATGAACAAATACACATCTTCCATTTCCTTAGAGTCACGCCTCATTCTGACTGCCTCCCAGGAACTGGCTCTAGCGTTCAGCATTTACCCGAGCTATGTTCTCATCTTGTCTTCCTCCTTGTCTCTGCCTCCTTTGGAGGTACTTGGTACATAGTTAGTTGTTCCTAACCCATCAAATATGAGTTCGCTTGAATCAAAAATCTCTAATACAACATCCTTGTCCAGCACTGGAAATCTCATACTTCTCTGATAACTGCAACTGGACAGTCCTTTGCTCCTCTGCTTCCCATGTCACTCGTGTGTGATCCATAGAGACTTGATGGCCCATTGCTAGTTAATATGTCATATTTAGCAAGCATTTATTTGTGTCAGTCTGGCTACCCAATATTGTGAAGGTATGGTCATGAGATGAAGGTTACCATCTTGTTGGGTCATTCCTGTCAATCTTTACAGTAGTATCGCAGGTGTCATTATCCCCAGTGGTTTTTTTTTTCTCCCATGAGTGATGGAGACACTATGAAACTTTTATTTTCTAAGTCTATACCCAACAGAAAAATTAAAAGCTCATTTAAGAATGAGGTGGGTAGATCTAGGCTCAACCCAAATTCTGTTAGTGGAGCTCCAACTTGGCTCCAACTTGTGACTCTTCTAAAGGGTGTATTTACATACTAGAGGATGAAAACTCCTGATGTTTCTTTTCCTCTCTTACCTGCGGCTTGTAGGTAGGTCAGGTTGCTTTTGTTTTGGGGGGTTGTTCTGCCCAGGATAGCCACTGTGTCTCAAGTCCTATTTCCAGACGTTGTCATTTTGTTGGTTAGTCCACACCGTAGAGATTTGGTTCATTCTTATGACTTTTCTGTTAAATCCACACTTTCTCCAGGCATTCACACTCTTTCTGTAGAAACTAGACAGAATCACAGTTCTTTCAACCAACTTAAGAGAGCTTAGCCTCTCATTTTGCTTCAAACCACATTCTGTTAAGGACCATACACCAGTGGTCAAGAAGCTGGGCTTGGGGCTATTGGGTGGTTCTACTTTGTGTTACAGGTACATCTTTCCCCTTGGTCTTGACTTGGTCTTATGTTAGGGTGAATACCTTTGCTGGCTTCTTGTTTCCCACACAGAGAATTCAGTTCCTCCTTAGGAAGTTGAGGGCTTTGCCTTTTGGGGCATTCTATCTCTCGCTTTTTCCTTGAGAGCTTTAGTCCTAGTGTCTCCAGATAGATGATCAGTCCCAAGATACCTTCACCATTTCTAACAGAGAGATTTAATTTTTTTGAGGAATGGCCTTTGCTGAGACCCTAATACATATATGTGGGCATATAACTGAGTTTGAACTCCTCCACGAATTTTAAGCACAAATTAAAATTGATTTGAGTCTTCTTATATATTGACAGGAAGTACAGTATCTTCCCTTTTGGGGATCCTCCCTCTCTTAAAATTTCCATGAAACCTGAGGGCTTATCCGATCCAAATGGGGGCTGAAAGGTCAGTTCAATTTCCAGTATAAGAGCAGAGAGATTGAATCCTCTTCAGTTTGCTAATGCTGTTGCTTGCCGCTGCCAAGTTTGGTGGCTGTTGACAAAATCATGCTCCCTGCTCTGACAGATGCTGCTAATTCCCATCTCCACACTGGCCAAGGGCGCTCTGCCAATGTTGACTTTTGAGCGAAGACAACTTTAATTTCTCAGAGCCATGCTCTGAAAAAGTTGCCCTTCACTTGGCTTCCCAAGGTCATGGTTCTTGCTGTTCAGTTCATTTAGTCCTTTTGCAGAACTAGAACCACTGTTTTCTTACTGCCCCTGGAGACCTGTATCTAGAGATCAGGTAACTTCTCCCTTTTTGTTCTTAAGACACAGGAGGTTTCACTGTACCCATTTCCCGGACAGTTCCCCATTCTGAGGGAGGTTCCCTTAATGACTGTAGACACCCCTCAATTCATCCTTCTCAAAGTTTCCCTCAAGGATTTCAAAATAATTCTGACATCTCTCTTAATAGAATATTTTTAAAAAAAGACCAAAAAACAGAATAGAGCATTTGGCTACATAGCCTAATAATAGTAACCATTTAGGTTTTAGAATGTTTTTCAGTATTTAAAGTGACTCATTATTGCATTTATTCTTCACAACCATTCTCAAGATCAATGTTACTGTATTCCTTTGTGACAATATGTGTCAAAGTGGGGAGTGTTGACGTCATCAGCTCAAATAAATGATTGTTACCCTCTTGACCTTTATAATGATGGGGAGAAGTTAATATCTTAACTTATGAAATGAACTGCATGTTTCCTCAATAGCAAAATATTAATTATACTGTGATTTTGGTTTGCCAAGGAGCTCTGAAAAAAAGGATAAGTTTTCTTTATCTTCTCTTTGTGTGTTCGTGTGTGTGTGTATGTGAAGTCATATCTTTTTAACTTCACGTTGGGATAGAATGCTAAAAAAATAGAGGCAAGTATAGAAAGTCATGAGATATATTATGATTTATTAAAGAAAGAATGTCAATATCTTCCATTTTGAAACAAATATAAGGACTATTATAATTTTTCAGAATGCCTAAGTGAATTACTGAAGATCTCATGGTCCTGCTTAAAAGCCGTCAGTTCAGGGTCAGAATTCAAACATACGGTCCTTACTGTCTGTACAAGTCTTTCCACTGTGCCCATGACTCTCCGTCTTTGTGATGTATCAGAATAACCTCAGGAAACTTTTAGGATTAGAGGTGCCTAGAACTGCCACATATTTGGTAAATCACAATCTCTGAAGATAGCTAAGGTCCAGGAATCAGTGCTTTGGTCAAGCTCTACTAGAAATTATGCAACATCATTTCAGAACCACCAAAAATACATACATACATACACACACACAGATACGGGGAAGTGATAAGAAAAGAGAAATCCTTTGAGCACATGGCCCATGGCCCAGCACATATACTGGAGGAACTCCATTAGTATGGGTATTAATGAAGAGGCAATGGGATGACTGCTTTCTTGCTACTGCCCCACTAATAATCTAGGCTTCAACATAGTCAATATTGTTGGGAGACCTCTTTCTGAGATGTCTCTTTGGTACATGCTTTAGAAATACAGCAATATGAAGAATAACTAGAAATATTTTTGCCCCAAGGACAAATTGAGTTTGACTGCATACGGTGGATGTTTCTGGTTACTTTACTCCATTTTCTCCTTTTCTCCTGTTCTCACTCCTGCTTCTTTGCCTCCCCTCACCGACCTGTTACTTCACTTTTCTTATTCTGTGTTGACATCTCTTTCATTCCTCCTGACTGATATTATACTGTTTCCTTTCTTACAATCACCCCGAGGGAGATTTTTATGTTTTTTCCACATCCCATTTATAACACCCAGTTCTTCTTAAATGGATTCAAGAATTTATTGGTGCAGAATTCATTAATGGAACGAGATGCCCTCTCTTGAGCTGAGGATAGTGTGTATGACGAGTTTTGTTTTGAGAGCTGTCGCCACTGGTAAGAAATAGCCCTTCCCTTTTGTTTTTATTTTTATTTTTGGCTGGTTAGCAGTTCCCCTATTGCCAATATTTGATAATGGTCTTCATTAAGAGAAAGAGCCTTAACTCTGCCATTACCTCCTTAGAATTTTAACAGTGCCTTAAACACTGAGCATTTGGGGTTTTCCATCTTAGGTGGATAGAGTTGATGGGAAAATAGCCACAGAATAAGTGGGTAGATTGTTTTTGTTTTGTTGATGGCTTCTTCTAGTAACTTCTTTAGTCCTGCTCGAGCTAAGATTATTAAGAGCTTAATGAAAGAGCATATTGCCTCTTTACTTAAAGAACCATTTAATGAAGACTCTAATATCATCCCAGCCTGGGGGCAGTGGGAGTATAATTGATATGACTTCATAGTGCCGCAAATTGTTAGTTGTATAAATGTGTGGCCAAGACCTGAATCAGTATTTTTGAATCCAAGCCTTTGTATGCTATGGATACTAGATTTGTGAGAAATATAAATACAGAACGAAGCATGCTTTGTGTGTGTAACTCAGTAAGATTTGGACTTACACCTGCTGCCCTTATAAATAGGCATGTGGTTCCTGCCCCACTTTTGCATGATGCCTGGACACAAGACAGGCATGAACAGCCTGCTCTGAGTCCAAGACACACTTGGCTGAATCTCCCTGGATAACTGGGTTGTCCAGGGGTGATGAGTGGAGGCAGAAGCTCTCATAAGTGGGAGGTGGTGTCAGGACTGCCTTGCTCTTTGGGCCACATTAGAAGAAGAGGGTAAGAAAGAAGAGCAGTGATCCAAAGAACACTCACCGCCAAGAGTTCCAAGGACAGGGCTGTGCTCCAATCTAGTTCCACCTAAAATCCCTCTTATCCCATTCCTGAAAGTTCCACCCCTGACTTCAGTGGCCACATTCTATTCTTGGTACTTATTTTTTCTTTGACTTTGGGCAAATTTCATTCTTCCTTGTAATGCAGTGACCATTATGGGGACAGAACATCCAAAGTTCTTAGGAATCACTCTACTCTGGGAATTTGTTTCCAAGATGGCCACCATCAACTCCTCCCACCTTGTATGCTCTAGCTGCTTTATCCATCAAGAGGTGGAGCCTTCATTGCGTGTCCTTGAATGGGCTAGCCTTCTAACAGACGTCAGCCAGTATGATTTAGCAGATGTGACATTCCCGGTCTTCTGTCCTCTTGGAAGCTAGCTGTCAAGTAAGAGATGACAACTTGAGACCAGAATGCCCACATGAGTCTAAGGGAGAGGCCATGTGGGAAGACCTAGGCCTGCCCCACACATCTCTCTGACTTCTCCAACCACCACGTTTGAAATGCCAGACACATGAATGAAAATTTGGGTTGGGATGAACTGGGTTGTTCCTTTTCTGCTTCAAGTGGTGCCTGCTAGTGTTTAATGTCTCAATAGATTTGGCTATTCTGAGCATTTCATATAATTGGAATCATACAATAAGTGACCTTTTGTGACTGGCTTCTTCCATTTAGCAACCATGGTGTAGGTTTTGAAGGACTATGCATGACGTGGCATGTATCAGTACTTCATTCCTTTTTTTTTTTAAGATTTTATTTATTTGACAGGCAGAGATCACAAGTAGGCAGAGAGGCGGGCAGAAGGGGGCGGGGAAGCAGTCTCCCTGTGCTGAGCAGAGAGCCTGATGTGGGGCTCGATTTCAGGACCCTGAGATCATGACCTGAGCCGAAGGCAGAGGCTTAACCCACTGAGTCACCCAGGCGCCCTACTTCATTCCTTTTTATTGTCCAATAGCATTCCACTGTATGGATATACCATTGTTTGTTTATTTATTCATTAGTTGATTGACATTTGGGTTGTTTCCACATTTTGCCTATTATGAGTAATGCCACTATGTACATTCATGGACAAGTTTTTGTATGGATGCATGTTTCCAGTTTTTCTGGGTACACTTGTGAATGGAATGACTTCTGTTTTAAAAGTATCACTCTTGTCTGCTGTGTTGAGAATAGACTGAAGGGGGTCAAAAGTAAACATTGTTGTAGCAATCCAGATGCAAGAAGATGGTGACTGCAGGTTTTTGACTGATGGCAAGTTCTGGGATATGACTGAGCTGTGGTCCCCTGTGACAGCCACTGCTCGGGATGGTGCCATCACAACATGTCAACATATCAACAAGTCTGCCCTACCATCCTGAATATGGCATGAAAAGCCCTACCTTTAATGGATTAGCATCCTGTGGCATATGTTTTCTAGAGAGAGGTTCTATTCATAGATCCAATGATATTGTACCAGATCAACATGAATGCTATTAAAATACAACTGTCCAATAATATTAGAGCCATAAAGCATAACTGTAGTTAGCGTACAAGGAATAAATCTGTGGCCATATTATTTGAATGCTTTCACCAATTGTAGGCTTCCTCAACTGTGAAATGCATCGCAATTTATGACACTCTTGGCGATCTCAGTTTCTCTCTGGTAGGATGAAAGTTTGGCAGGAAGGACTTGTGGGAAGAGATGGATAGGGGAGAAAAAATAGAGCCCAAACATCTGACTATAAAATGTCTTCTGAGGATGATGAGAATAAAAGAGAGGGAGGGGCGTCACAACCCAAATCTGCCAAGTTCCAATGCCCACAGTTGACGACATCCTTGCATACTGGGCCTATGCTCTGGTTTAGAACCTAATGGTCTGTTTGCTTAACAGAGGAGTGTCTATTCTTTGAGTACCCATTGTACATAAAATCAGTTTCTAAATAAGGGAAAGTGACATTAAATGTATCAAGTGCCTACAACTGTGTATACTTTTACGCACTGACCTTCATTATACTCTCTGAGCAGATGCTGGGGCTAACAGAATGGATTCTGGGGCCAAACTGACTGGCTCCCAATTCCAGCTCCTGCCACTTATTAATTGCTGGTTCGGGGCATGTTATGTAACTGTGCTGTACTTGTTTCTTTACCTGTAGATGGGGAAAATACTGATAACCTACCACATAGGGCAGTTCTGAGGATTAATATACTCAAAGCATTTAGAGAAGAGCCTGGCCCGTAGTGAGTCTTTGATGGCACCAGTGTGAACTGAGTTCTGCCAGAGAGTGTGGCTCCTTTATTTTCACCTTATATGCTGTGTCTTCGCAACACGTATAAGAACAATACATCACACACGGTTTATTGCTTTCCTAATGCATCTGTTACACGTCTGGTATGCTAAGAAATCCTGATGAATGTAGGGACCTAAAGTCCTCTAAAGCATCACATGAGTCCAGTCGAATTTGTTGGTTGGTTAGGATTTGAGCCAGTTAGTGAACTTAACCTTTGACACATACCACAAAACTTTTGTAGTCTAGCATACAATCATAATGGTGAATGAAGCAAAATTTCATGGAAAATGAGACTTAATTTACGTGACTTCTTATACTCTGACTTATATTTGTTCTACCCTTTTCTTTTCTCCTTAGACCTATAACCAAATATAAGAACCATAAATCAGGACTGTTCGTTAAGGTCCTGTATGATAGATATCTAACTTTTCCCCTCTAGAAAAGCTGGGATAATAAATAACAGTGTTCTAGCAACGCTCAGGTACCCTAACCTCACTGTGTAGACTGTAGTATTCGGTTGGCCTACTCTTCCTGATCAGATTGGAGATTTATTTTAGGTAATATCTGAAATGCCAATTTCTGATATCTTGTAGTTTCATGGTTCTGGACACCTAGCAGGCACTCAGTAAATATCAGTTGATTGATTGATTTGATTTCCACAGCTTTCTGGTTAGTGAAGTGCCAGCATGTTCTGCCTTGTCCATGTGTGTGCACATTTATATCACATTATTTTCTTTCATTTGTCAGTTTTGGACACTCTAAATGGGAATGGATCACAAGTTTTGACAGAGAGAGGGAAATGGTTCAAAGTACTGGTTCCCTCCTGACATTTTCTCACATATGAGCTTTTTAACCATTATTATTTAAAGAACCTACTTATTAGCAAGTAGGGACAAAGCAGACGTACAGCTTGCTCTGTAAGTCAGATGAAGTCTTAGCTCTCCATTCTTTTTAGGGTCTGCAACGATGACCTTGCCAGAAAGAGTCACCAGAGTGAGGTATACAATATTCCAAAGTAAGGATTCTGTAGAAGTTCCTGTAGGTGGCTTTATGCAACCAGAGGTCTTCCACTGCCAGGTCTGCGCTGCCCTTCAGAGGGCATGTTATAGGCTTCAGTAGTTCCTACAGCTTGTTCATTCAAGGATAGGGATATTTCTAAGATATTTAACCAAACCATGTATCTTGAACATATCTTAGTGCAGATGAACAAACCACGAATTTCGCCAATGAATACCCATTTTGGGCATTCGTAATACCAATGAGTGAGACTTATGGTGCTGATTGAACTACAGATAACAGAATCACAGGGTTGGTGGATTGGTATGAGTTCCTTATCTTGGGAATTCCTGATTAGGTCAACTGACTATAACTTGGTTGTAACTTAACTAAATTATATACAATCTACTGTCTCTGCTATTCACAAAAGAGCTTAGAGCTTTCTATTTTGTTTTATTTTATTTTATTATCCTTCCAGTGTGTTTTTTAATATAAGTGGATACATATTTATATATTTTTCCTCTTTCTCTTTTTTTAAATTTTATTTTTTCAGTGTTCCAAGATTCTTTGTTTATGTACCAAACCCAGTGCTCCATGCAATATGTGTCCTCCTTAATACCCACACCAAGCTCACCCATACCCCCACCCTCTTCCCTTCCAAAACCCTCAGTTTGTTTCTCAGAGTCCACAGTCTCTCATGCTTCATCTTGCCTTCTGATTTACCCCAATTCACTTTTCCTTTTCTTCCCCAATGCCGTCCATGTTATTCCTTCACAAGTAAGTGAAGCCATATGATAGATCTTTCTATTTTAAATATACTATTAGTGAGTTTCATTCTCTCCACTTTGTGTGTTTTTGACAATCGGAACCCCTCCTGCATCTATAAAGCTTGTTTACTAAATGCTTAGGTTTTATAAAATGAAAAGAAAGATAATTGGAAAGCTTCTTCTTTAAATGCACAGATACTCTCCTAGGATGTTCACAAGGGAGTCAGCCTGTTTGGAACTACCATTGGTCAGCACCTGCCACACAAGGAGGGTCTGGACTATGCCTCTGCTGACATTTAGCTAGGAAGATAACATGCATACATGGAAAACAACTAGAGAACAGCACACTAGAGTATGTAATTAATAATTAAAGGATATGAGAGTGTAGATGACACAGAAGTAGTGGGAGATCACTGCGACCTCACATATCCCAGGAATAGCTTAAGGTGGAGGTGAGGTAACAGGAGGGTAGGGTTTATAAAGGGAAGAACATGGGAAAGGCATCTAGATTGATGGGATAAGAGATCATCATGGGGTGAGGGTGGACATGTAGGAGCATGGTGCATTTCTAGAACAACAAAGAAACCAGTCTGAGTGGGGTAGTAGGATAGAGGGGTTGGACTAATAATAATAGTTCATATTTATTGAGCACTTATTATGCGCCATGTTATGTGCTAAATATATCTATGAATACATTTAATGATTCAAAATCCTTTACAAAGTAGTTGCTACTGTTATTCCTACTAAGGCACGGGGAAGTGAAGTGACTTGCCCAGGGATCACATAGCTGATAAGGGACAGATGTGGGATTTGAATCCAAGCACCTGACTACAAACACTGCACACTCACATCTGTAACTGCTTCTCTGTTTTGCTTCTCTGGTGGCCACTGGCTGGGGTAGCTGGTGCACTGTGGGGAGTTTTAGATACTGCAGATGTTTAATGCTGATTCTGATCAGGTATTAGCATGTAGCTTGGCTAAAAATGCTGCTAGCAGAATTAAGTCTTAGAATGTAGCTAGGAAAGGGGACCTTGAGTGACACCCATGACATTTAGTGGTGCCCTTGCTCTCCATTCCTTCAACCTGGTCGTAAAGAACCTAACATAATTAAATATGACCTTTCCCCTTAGAAAATGAGGTACGCTCTCTTTCTTTCTCTTTTTATTTTTATTTTTTATTTTTTTGCTTTCAGTGTATTTCTTATAAGCATGTTGTGATTTAACACAACTTCAAAGAAGTTCTGTGGTGACAGAATAGCTTACAAAAGTGTTTGAAATGTATAAAATTCTGTTGCATAAAACCTACACAACAGGAATAAAATAATACTTGAATTTCAAGGTGAAACTGAGAAATGTAAAAATGTCAGGCTTTCCTGCTTGACACTTTGGGGAAATATTACCCCAATGAGATTATTCTGACCCACAGTACTATATTATATACTCAAGCACTAAATTTTGGTGACATCTTCCCTATGAGGATGTAAATAATGCTTATTCAACAAGATGGAAATATTTCTAAATTTTGCTAAGTGATCTCCCAAAGCAGCTGAAAATATCTTTAATGTGGAACAAATTTATTCCTTTGTAATTGCTATTTTACATCCTGTGTAATCACATGGGAGAATTCCCAAAAGATTGGCAGGCTACAGTTTAAAATCCATCAGAAACATGTGAGAAAATATCAATAGGCAGGTTTCCATTAAAATGAAAAAGTGCTAGTAAGTACAGCAATTGGGTCACAAAAGTGGATGCCTTTGTAGGACAGCAATGAGCCCTCTCAGGTGGAGTTCTGTATTTGGAAAATATTTCTAAAAATTCTCAAAGTATAACTCAGGCTGCAAGCTGGAATCGTCCATGGGTAGGGCGAGTGTTCCCACTGTGCTGTGGGGTTATCCCCCACCACAACCCTCCCCTCCCCCAGAGAACACTGACATCTGCAAAGCACTCAGAAAACCCTACAGTGAATTGAGGGAAATACATTGGCAGGAAGATACTTACTTGCCTTCATCTATTCTAAAAATACATTGCAAATGAAGACAACTTCACATGAGTAGACCTCTAGTTATTCGATGAAGAAATTGTAGGGGCTTTTAAAAAATGCTGTCATAAGCACAAAGAGAGAATGCATACGTAGAAGTACATCTCTCTTGCTTACTCTCAATAAAAAATACATGTCACATCAAGAAATCGAACTAAGGAAAGGATAGAAAAATGGTCTGTGCATACTTTTTCTGTAAAGGGCTTCTTTTAAGATTTTTACTGGGCTAGTGTTTTTAATTGAATGTTTTTTAAATGTAGAAGCTGCTGGTTCAAGCTCTGTCTGATATGAATGGCTCTGAGTTTCACTTTGTCACTGTGTGGGATGTGGGGCACAGAATCAATAATTCTATTTCTTTAGCAGCTCTGCCATTGTGTGATCTTGAGGAAGCTTCTTATTCTTCTTAGGTCTCAGTTTACCCACCTCTGATAAGGAGCTAAATAATGCAGGATTTTTTTTTATAAGATTTGAATAATAGATGTCTAAAAAAGCTTTTAGATTTGGGATTCGAAACCACTGTATCATTGGCAGTGATAATAATAGTAATAGTTTGGACTAACAGAACTTTTCCTCTAAAGTCCTCTAAAGAACATTATTCTTCCGTTTGCCCTTAAAATACCCTTTCAAGGTAAGGATAAGAAAGTATCAGCTTCCTTATTTTGCAGATGAAAAAAATGAGGCAGAGATGTTGAAATGAGTACTAATTTTCAAAAACAGTATTTTTGATTCCAGGAGGTTTTCCCGATTTTAAAATGGCAAGTGTATTTCCACTACGTGTTCTATATGAGCAGGGAAACGTCCCACGAATGCCACCTCTACAAGTTGTGTCTGTCATTCTTTCATTTCTTAAATAGGATAAGAAATCTTTCTTTGCAGTGACCCCTTATTTTCCCATTGAATGCTGCCCTTCCATTTAGATGGTGATCATTATTTCAGTGCTCGGTACCATAAGTGAATAGAGAGATCCATGTTATTTCTGCCCCCTGTGAAACTGATTACATTGCCTTAGCCCTGAATAAGCACTTGTAAGATATGTACAGATCTATTATGTTGCCATGCAGGTTATCCATATGCTGGCATTACAGTTTTCTGATGACTTCCACCTGTAACAGTGTATAGCTGAAAACTGATCATTCCTCTCCCGAGAACATCATAATTTCTGCTGCCGAAATGGAAATTGACAGGAGGAGTTAGATACAGCTGTACCTGATCGTCGAGGGATAAATTATTTTGTGTAATTGTTAGAGCCTGGCTAAGACCTAATGGAATGAACATGTTGTTTTCCATACCCATGGGTATGGATCGTCCTAGCAAATATTGTGTGCTTGGAGTTAAAGATGTAGGAGTCTGGCAGCCCGTTGACAATGAGAAAAATTAATTTGAACTGCTGATAAGGAAGGAAAACATACCCAACGAATTAAATTTAATAGACTGAAAAAAAAATAGATTTCTCCTTACTATTTCCATGTGGGAATATGTCAGACTTCATTTAACTCAAATAACTAAGGATATCAGAAACTGTTACACTGAAGCCTTCATTGGAAAATTCTGGGTGGCAATTTGGTACATCAGTCATGGGCACTATTTTGGTTAACCTTACCTTTGAATGTAAAATGTAATGATGTGTGTCCCGAGCAGAATGGAGAGTGGTTGGCTGTCAATGACAAATCTGACATTATTTCCGTTCCCTGTCCCCTGTGGTTCTGCCTTTCCAGTAATGAACAGTGGAGGAAGGCCAGACCCTGTCTGGGCTGTGCCTTTCTGAGATCTTAAGAAGATAGGTCCCCTCTCTGGAGGAGGAAGTAGGGATTTGCAACTGGGAACTCACTCAGAATGACATGTTTGCTCTCAATTTTCTGCAATTAATATGTGGTACCGGGAAATCTTGGCGTACAGAGCTTGGTTCTCTTTCCCTTCTTCTTTCTCTTTCTTTCTTCTTTCTCTTCTGACTTGTGTTGCCCAGCAGCTAATCAGCAAGATTCCTACCATAGTCCCTACATGCCATTTTCCTCTTATTTTATTTGCAAAACTTTATGGTTCCTCTAAAGAAGTTATGAGCATCGTAAAATTTAAACAATTTAAAAAAAGACAAGGAAAACGAACAGAAACATTCAAGTGTAATCATCACTAACATTGGGTGAGCCTTATTCCAGATGTGCCCTAAGCATATAGGTAGAGGGACTGATAAAAATAAAATCAAGATGACTTTAGAATGTATTATGCCATTTATACAATTTTAAGACTAACTATCCAGTTGAATTTTAGTTCAGGGTAACAAGAGAAGCTGAACGAACCCAAAGGATTTGAAATGCAGGTAAGTCTTTCATGAGGAATACTGGAAACTGAAAGGATCCAGTGTTAATAAAGAACCAATGAAAAACTTTCAAAGTTGAAATTACACTGCTTATTTTATCTACATTTGAAATTTAAACTTTATTTATTGACTTCCTGCTTTGAAACCAAGGAAATTAGCACACTCTTACCCTTTTATACTCCATGACCCACTATTTTTATTAGTTACCTGGTTAGGTTTTCCATCATCGAGGTTTATTGCATTTACCTGTTGCTAGGTAGCTTTCGTTCCCGTGGTTTCATAATCGTAATGGGCATTTAAAGGAAAGGAATGCTCAGCTCAAGCTCTTCTACTACTGGTCTTCCATTTTTAGTTTTACTTTGATTTATTTCATAATTGGCTGTATCCCTTAGAATGGCCATCCCCCCACCCCGTCATTTTGAACTTCTGTTCTAGAAGCTGGATTAATCCTGCCCCTCAGTTTTGTGGGACACAGTCTCTCTTTAAAAAAAATTGTGATAATTATTTTATTATTGGTATTATTTGTTCTTTTATTCCCCAATTTCATTTTCCTGACATCACCCCACAGACAGTCATTCTAGTGTGTTTGATGAATATCCCACGTTTGATGAATGAGTTGGCCTCCTTATTGAACATGTAGTGTTGTATTTTTACATAAATGACACTGGGTTAATGACTTCATTGAATTTCTTCTTCGCTTAACATGGTATCTTTAGGTTTTATCCATGTTCCTATGTGTATGATTTGTGGCTTTTCTTTTCTTAGATTTATGTATTTATTTGAGAGAGAGAGTGAAAGAGTGAGTGGGGGAGGGGCAGAGAGTCCTAAGCAGACTCCCTGCTGAGCATAGAGCCTGGTGCAAGGCTCAGTCTCATGATCCCCAGATCATGAGCTGAGCCGAAACCAAGAGTCAGAGGCTCAGCCAACTGTTCCCCCCAGGAACAGGTGCCCCAAGTTTGTGACTTTTATCTCTGCAAAGCATTATGTGTAATTTATTGTCTAAAAGGGAACACTGTTGAAGATAAAACACTGTATTGATAATTACACCAGGACAGTAGGCATACACTGGGGCTGACCCACACCACTGAGGTGAACAGTCACCTTATCCGTAGTGTATATTTTCCACATTTTGTATTTTCAGGACCGTATTCACAGAAGCTTAGGTTGAGTCCAACTTCCTGCCACTGCTAACTATGTGGAGATGGATATGCTTGTATATGTCCTCATGCAACCGTGTGAGAATTTCCTGGGAATTTATATCTAGGGGTTGCTGGGTCAGAGGTGTACCTATGATTAATTTGTCTAACTAGCCAGTTTGCACTCCAGAATGACTGCAGCTGTGTAAACTTCATCAGTAGTACATGGGAATTCTCAGATTCCTGCTCCCCTCCAACTGCTGACAGGAGGCAGCTCTCTAGTTTTTGGCAATCTGATGCGTTCGATAGCTCAGTCCTATTTGAATGTGAATTTCTTTAAATACTAATGAGCCTGAGCTTGTTAGCCTTTGAGTCTTTTCCTCTGTTAAATGGCCTTTACATGTACAGAGCCTGTTTTGTTGTTTTTTAGCTGGGTTTCTTGCTTGGGTTTGTTTGATTTTGACTTGCAGGCATTCTAGATAAGATACCCTTGCTGGTGTTAGATTGCAGGTGTCTTTCAGTCTCTTGTTTTATTCTTATAGGTCATCAACTTTGCACCTGGTGTCCTTAGTTAAACAGAAATTGTTATTTGTATTCAACCACATCCATCTAGGTTGCTTTATCTAAAATGTGCTTGGAGGCTTTTATTTAAGAAGTCCTCCTGTATTCCTAGGTTACAACAATCTCCCCCTACATCATTTACTATTATCTTTATTGCTTTAATTCCCACATTTTCTGAGATCTACTTTTCTATACACTATTATATGGGGATATAGTTTTAGTTTTCTCCTCGTAGTCAGTCAATTTTCCTAGCATTACTTTTTATGCAGACTAATATTTGTCAATTGACTTAAGGTATGAACTTTATCATATAAAAAGATATGAACATATAGCCTCTTTTTCTTGCTCCGGTATCCTGTGGCATTTATTATTATGAGTTTGTTTTAAAAATATCTCTTTGGGCAAATCCTCTGTCTTTGCTTTTCTTTTGTGGTGTTGAGCTGGCTGGCTATTCTTGGAACTTTTATTTAAGTTGTAAAATAAGTTTTAGATTGCATTTATCTGAATTCAGCTGGAATTCTGATTTTGGTTGCACTGAATTTTAGATCAAAGAGGGAAGGACTGAATTACTATTAAGTGTTCCCACCCAAGAGTTTAAACCATCCATCTGTTATGCCTTCTTTAAGTCCTTCAGGAGATATAAATTTTTTCTTATAGAAGAGACTTATAAATTACTTAAAATTTTCTGGACAACTCTGTATGTCTATTGTTAATACAAATGTTATCTTAATTCTTAGATATTTTCCAGAAGTTCATTGTTATAGAAAAATGCTACTGTCTTGAATGTGTCAACCTCACCAAACGCTCTTATTAATTCTAGTTGTTTGTTGATTCAGTAGGTTTTTCCTTGTGGGCAATTATATCATCTATAAACAATAATGATCATGTTTTCTCTTTAATTTTTCTGATCTTTAACCTCTTGTTGTTGTTGTACTTAAAGTGGGCACCAATCTTCCTCAAAGGAAGCAGCAATGGTGCTGCTCTCCAGTAGTTGGAAGAAAGCTTCATGAAGTTGCGTTCCCTTCATTCTTGTAAGCTTGAGTACATCTTTCTGTTACTCCAATTGATTCTAAAATTATGGTAAATATTCTACAATATTCTAAAATATTCTAGACTATCCTAAAATAGTCTAGAATATTCTAAAATATTCTAGAGTATTCTAAAATTATGGTAAAACGTTTCCTTCCCCTTGAAATTCTGTGGCCTGCTGCACGGTGACATCATAGTATGTTGCTGTAGATAAATCTGAGACCAAATTATAATTTTCCCTGTTTAAATGCCTCTTCCTTCCCCCTTTCCCACCTTTATTGGATATCCATATAATCTCTCTCCTTATCCTAGAAGTTCAGTGAATTTCCACAATACATTCTGGCTTTGATTTTTCTGTGAATTTTTCCTGGGATAAGATCTGAAGATTCAAGCCCTTATTTTAGGAAGATTTTTTCTGTTATTTCATTGAATACTTTTTTCATTTACTTGTTTGTTTGTTTTTTTACCTGTTCTCTACTTTCTGAATACAAATAATACTCCATTTGGAGTTTTCTTTGTTTTCAATCCTCTGCTCATTGCCATAATCATTTAAATATCCTGGGTAACTTCCCTTTTGTTTTGTGTGATATACACTGTTGTCCTCACTTTTTTATGTGTGTTAATTCTAATTTTTATAACTTTTTATATGCCTTTCCTTTCACTTCTTGTCTGATCTCTGCTAGCTTACTTTTCATTTCCTTATGGAGCCTCAATATTCTTTGAACTCTGGAATCTCTTTCTGGAGCTTTTTTCTTTAGAGCCTTCACACTGTCAATAATTTCTCTGAGGCAGCAGAGAACTCTCTCAACTTCACGTCCGGATATTGTCTCCCTAAATATTGTTGCCTCTTATAATAAATTTTCCTGGGTGCCTTTGCTGTGTTTCTTTACTCTTCTCTTCTCCTAGATTTTGTGCATAATTTGGCCACTGGGTCTTTTTAGAGGATTACTTATATAATAATGGAGACAGCTACTAACTGAAGGAAAGCCCCATGTACAATGAAGGCAAGGTGTTTGAGAGCTGAATCTGAATCCCCTTCTACTCATTCTCTCTGGGGATGCATCTCGCAGATTGGGATTTCAGGAGGTTGCTAAGGCTCAGGGTCAGGACACCTTACTCTCTCCATGGGGCTCTTGTATGTTTGTCTCCTTCATTCCCTCTTCTTTGTCAGCCATGGTCTCTCTGAGAAAAAGACAGATGGTAAATATTAGAAATAGATGAGTGGCATGTTTCTCTCTCAGCAATCTCTCCCCGATTCCCTGGTTCTGTGATTCACAGAATCATCACACACTCTTCAGACCTGTGACCATGACCCTAGCTCTCATCACTCTGATCAAAGGATCTCTAATATTTTTCTTTCAAGATCCTATAGGTAAATTGGAAAATGTCTGTTTCCTGGCTGAGTCCTAAGGAAGTATGTACCTGTTCTCAGGTGGCTCCCCCCACCTCAACTTGGTTGGGCTCCACATTATATAGCAGACGCATTGGTAAAATCTAGTGGATACTTTACACAAAGTACACTTGTGTCAGTAAGGGCATATTTATGTGAAACTGTAAAGAATTATTCATTGTCATGTTTGCAGAGAGTTTGTTCATTACAGCGTAGCACAGTGGTTCTCAAACATTTTATCTTGGTCCATGCTCTAACGATCTACTTTCCAGTATAAAAATAAGTTAAAAAGACAACAATACAGTGATGAAGTAGGAACAGATGTGGAGTGTTGTGTTTGCATCTTCAGTTCAGGAGTGAGGAATTGGATGGTTTATATTTGAATCCTAGCCCATATGGGCAAATAGGAGGCAACTGAGATTAAATGACACTAGCCTGAATTCAGTTGTTAAGAATGCAGCAGGGCAGAATTTACTGGATTTAGGTCCTATATTGAAGATAGAGCCAGTAGGATTTGGTGATACATTCAATGTGGGTCATAAAATGCTTGAAAGGAGACCAGTTTGAAGGTTTTCCTTGGCCTGATCATTAGAGTGAATGGTGATGCATTTTACCATAGGTCACTGTTATGGACTGAATTATATCTGCCCCCAGAATTAATATGTTGAAACACTTAACTCTTAACATGACTCAAATTAGAGATAGGGCTTTCAGTAGGTAATATGGTTAAATGAGATCCTAAGGGTGTGGTCCTAATCTGGTGGCCTTGTAAGAAGGGGAAGAGAGAGCTGTCTTTCTCTATACCTACAAAGAAGAGGTCTAACTCCCTATTGTGGAGTTGACAAGCCAGAAGAGGCCTCAGAAGGAAACCAACCCTGTTAGCCCCTTGTTTGGACTTCCGGTCTCCAGAACTATGAGAAATCCATGTCTGTTTTTAAGCCACCCAGGACCCCTAACCCATGGTATGCTGTTATGGGAGCTTGAGCAAACTAATATAGGAACGCTGAGTAAAATATCTCTGTGTAGTTCCTTAGTTATTTTGAGGTGGTGTTATTAATCAGAGATTTCAGTTTTTGACAAGTTAAATTTGAGACTCTATTAGACATGCAAGTGGTGTTGTCTGGTAACAAGCAGTTCAGGGGGAAAGTGTTCATAATGATGAAGGTAAACTAACAGTAATTTCTAATAAAAAGCCTTGAATAGCAATTGAAAGTCAGAGCAACCTCAAGGCAACTCCGATTTTGCACTAAAAACAAAGCATTCTTTCTGAAATTGGTAAGAATTCGATCTATCTTTATGTGCACCTTCGCCTTGGAGGAAGGAGCTTTGTGGTCGGTGTGGGAGCCAACCTCGTTGCTATGCTCCTTTACCGGAGTCCGTGTTAACTGTAGGGATAATATAATGTTCGATTATGAATGTCAAGTATTGGTAAACTTGAATAAATCACTAACATGCACCTCTAATAAAAATAAGATCTATTGAGTTTCTTATAATTCCTTTATAAGAATTCAAGAAAGCAATTACATTTATCAAATCAGTATGCAGCTCAGCAGGAGGGCTCTCTCCATCCAGATTGTGGGGAAGCATTGAGCTGGTGAGGTCCTTGCTAGCAGTAGGCCTGAGGGCTTGGCCTTGTTTACCTGTTAGCAGAGTCGCTCCTGCCTTATTCATTCTACACACGCTGAGCACATTCATGTTTCCTGCCTTTATATATGCTACAATGCCTTTCCCCTGCTCTTGTATTGGCAAATTCTTAGGCATCTTCCTACCATCATCTTAAATGCTACCTCCTCTAAGAGACTGCCCATGCTCTCTAAAGTAAATGGAGGCTCTGGACTGTAAACTCCTATTTCAACTTTGTGTGGAGTTCTATTTTAGTCTTAACTATATTACATCATTATAGTACACTCTATTGTTTGTTTAGGTGATTAGGAAGATAGCCACAGCATTAATATTTACATCATACTTACTACGTGGCTGACTCTACCCTATTTAGTTAACCTGTACTTCTCATTTGTATGTTTTGACATCTCTTGAGCACTTACTAGGTGCTCAGTAAATAAGCTATTAAATAGCAAAACATTTTCCATTCCTGAAATATTTTGCTGAGGTTTAAGTGTTCTTAAATTTGCATATTTTTTGAATAAGGATTTAATATGTGTTTTCAGTTTTCTTTTCTATGCAGAAGGAAAAATAATGGAAGAACCCTTATTGGTTCAGAGCAATCATTTGCATTAGAACCTCAATGAACACACTGAAAAAAATTGCATTTTTTTCTAGTGTAGGTATATTGACACCCTAAATAATTTCCAAAACCATTAGGTGTTAACTTTAGCTACTGTTACAATAATGCTATGTGACAAACTGTCCTAAAATCTAGTGGCATGCAACAATAAGCATTTTTGGTCACAGATGGATCTGCGGGGTGTTTGGGTTCAGTGATCAGATCTGGACTTGGCTTGTCTTCGGTTAAAGCCATGGTGAGGTACAGATCAGCTCACATCTTTCTCATTCTGTGACCAGCAGCTATAAGGGATATGCTCTTTTTGTGACCATGGTTGGAAGCTCTCAGAGGGACAAGAGGACTTGCTCAGAACTGAGTTATCATCACTTCCACTTGTGTCCCATTAACCAAAGCAAATATGGCCAACCCAACAACAGTGAGGCAGAGAAGAATGTGCCTCTTATTTCAGTTCTGTGACCAAATTCTAAATGTGTGTGAGGTGAGGGGGTGGATTTTTTGTGCTCTGGACACAAGCTGGGTGTCCTAATAATTCAAATCAGTTGTGACACTGTCTATGTGGAAACAGCGTCTGATCCCACAGGTGAAGGGTTCAATTGAAAAGACTTCTTCTCCCCACCCCACATACACTTTGATTCATCAGTCATAAGCCTGGGCTGTTCCATGTGTATCTGGTAAACTGGCTACAAATGAGAGGTTCCCACAACCCTCATCTTGGGTTCCATTAATTTGCTAAGATGGCTCACAGAACTCAGAGAAATGCTTTACTTGCTAGATCACCAGTTTATTTTAAGAGAATATAACTTGGAATGGCCAGATGGAAGAGCTGCATAGGGCAAGGTATGGGGAAGTGGTGTGGAGCTGCCATGCCTGCGCCAGGATGCCACTCTCCCAGTACCTCCATTTGTCCATCAACTTGGAAGCTGTGTGAACCCAGTCCTTTTGGATTTTTATGGAGGTTTCACTACATAGCCATAATTGGTTAAATCATTGATAATTGGAGATCCATCCAACCTCCAGCCCCTCTCCCCTTCCCAGAGATCAGGGAATGGAGCTGGAAGTTCCAACTCCTAATCACTTGGTTGGCTCCTCTGGTGGCCAAACCCATCCAAAGGTGGGCATGGCAAGTCACATCATTAACATAACAAAAGACACCTTTGTTGCTCTCTTCTGGTAGGAAATTCCAAGAGTTTTAGGAACTCTGCCAGAAATGGGGACATAGACCAAATATATTTTTCTCAATGTAAATCATACTATCACAGCCTCCTGTAGAGATTAGGGTTGGGAACCAGGAAGGGGGGGACAATAATCAAGTCAATCACATTGGGCTAAGTTTTCCTTGACATAGAAGCTAAGATAATTGCAGTGACCCACACACCTTTGTTAACATCTGGTTTTTCTTCTGCTCATTTTGGGTTTCCTTGAAATGCTTCCTTTTCCATGGAGGCAACACCACCTCCTAAGCAAATTTTTGTTAAAAGAAACACAATGGTACCTAAAACATTTTGTATTTCTTTTTTATTAAGATCATTGAAATGTTAATTAAATATATCTTATGTGGGTGGTAGGCATGACTGCAAATTAATTCTTGTTCCCCCCCCTTTTTTTAAAGGGAACTTTTCTTTTAAATTTTATTTATTTATATGACAGACAGAGATCACAAGTAGGCAGAGTGGCAGGCAGAGAGAGAGAGAGGAGGAAGCAGGCTCCCTGCCGAGCAGAGAGCCCGATGTGGGGCTCGATCCCAGGACCCTGGGATCATGACCTGCGCCAAAGGCAGAGGCTTAACCCACTGAGCCACCCAGGCACCCTCTTGTTCCCCTTTTTATGGGAAGCAGTTGGGATGGTACTAGTTAATTTAGTTGCTTAGAGCATGATATTCACTAAAACAGTACTATTTATTTGATCCATGCAGTACATTAGGTATGTTATGTAGCAACTTCGAAATTATTTATTAAAAAAATAGGAAAAGAATATTATACTACATACAGCACCTGTTCTCTTTCCCCTTTGGGTGGTAAATGAAAAACCAGCAAACATTCTTTTTTATTATTTGCTTGGTGTAAGTAGCTATTTATCTTAAGTGAGTAGTTAACCACATATTTCAGTTGTAGGAATTCAGATGTCTGGATTAAGACAGCAGTAATTTAATTATTCATCTGCATTATGTTCCTGGTAAAGGCAACTCTCAACTGAATAGGAAGTGTCTAATAGCATTTTTGTGAACTTCCTATTTATTCAGGTGTATTTCCTAATGCCTATCCATTCAAAGTCATCTTACAGTTTTTGGGTCGTTTTATGAAGCAGTATTAATGTTAAAATCATTTTACTTATTTCGAAAAAGGACAGATTTCTATGTTCTGGAACATTATCTCTATCCCTTCTATGTACAAGCCTTTAGAAAACATTTATTTTCACATTTTGGCTGAAAATGACTTTAGAATAGATAGAGAGTTTATGATCCAAATATATGCATTCTGTTTTATTTTATTTTTTATTGGTAAGTTGTCTAAAATGATAGAACACTTGTTTAAAAGCTATTTACTTAGCACAAGGTAATAGAGTTCATTTTCCCTGGCTTTCAGAAGATGTGTTCTTAGTGGGCAGGACAAAGAAATGCCTGGAGAATCCTCTGGGTCTAAAGCATGGTTAATGCTGCAATTGAATCATTTTGCTAATGAATGGCGGTCTCAGTTCTCATTGACTCCAGCATTTTCCTAATTGTTTGGTAGGTAATTGGTATCGTGTTTGATAGTCTGTCTTCTAGAGAAGAACTATGGCTTTACTCAGTGACCTATATACTTCCCCTAAATTATAGGAGAGAGATGGGCTATTTTGGGATAGGTCTTATTTCTGTGCTTTGAATGAATGTGTCTAAACTGAACACTTGGTTGAACTGACCTACCACTGGAGGACAGAGGAACAAATTAATGACTATTTCTGGGCATGTCCTGCCCAGTGGACATTTATTGGGTTCCAATGATGTGACTGGTAATGAACTGACCACTTAAGAGTGTATGAAGATGAGTAACAAATAGTTCTGCCTTTAGGCAGTTTAAACTTACTTGGAGAGACAATATTTATGGTCCATTTATAGCTTAGGAGACAATATGGTGTAATGGCTATAAACACAAGTCAGGCCAAATGAGTTTATATTCCACTTATGTGATTTATTAGCTGTGAAACTTTAAACAGATTACTTAACCTTGCCGTGCCTGCATTTCCTCCTGTATAAGTAGGTAAAATAATAGCACTTACCCCATTAAGTTGTTTGAAAATGAAGTTTCTGGTTCTGCTGGTGATAATTTCTGTAACGTTAAATCATAAACATACACACATATATCTTGACTTGGAAAATTTAAATGTTACTTTTTGACCTCTTAATATGAAAAATGAAGGATTACTTGGTTTCCCCCAGTCTTTCCTTCCCTTTACTTCATTAAACCAAGGACTGCTTTAATATCACATTTAGTACTTTTATTGGTTACAATTTTTTAATAATTTTTTATTTTTTTATTAACATATAATGTATTATTAGCCCCAGGGATACAGGTCTGTGAATAGCCAGGTTTACACATTTCATAGCACATACCTTCTCCTATTGCTTACCTTTTAATAATCTGTTTGAACCTCCTTTGCTGGTTCCATTAACTTTAAGCAATATTTCATGATTCCTCACCACAAAAGCTAAAGGAAATGACATCATTACCCTTCTTCAGCCCTTCCTCTAACTCCCAAATTCTGTTAGCTCTACCATTATTTTCATATCATCGAGGTTTATAAAATGCATTCCTTGTTCTGAGATCATAATCTAAATATTTTATTTTGTCTATCAGTTAATTCTAAAACTATAAAAAAGTTATCAATTCTATATTATTATGATGATGAAAATGTGATTCATTGAAGAATCAAATGGTGATTGATTCTATAGAAATATGGAAACTGATACCTCTAGTCTTATACTATCTAAGAGAGAACATTTCAGGCTTCAAGATGAAATGCATCCTTGTTTTAAAAATGACATTAAATGTTCAAAAACATGCTACATTTTATTTCATTTCTTAAGACTTCCTTGATTAAATTATTTTTATTATTTTTTTATTTGGGGGGCCTGTCTAATTACCCTCTTCCTCCTTACACTTTTTCTTATTACTAAGGTTAAAAATAACATTAGTTCATCTATCTACCTATCTATCATCTTCCTGAGTCTATATCTTTTTTTTTAATTTATTTATTTGAGAGAGAGAGCACAAGTACATGTGAGCACAAGCTGGGGTTGGGGAGGGACAGAGGGAAATAATCTCAAGCAGATACCCCACTGAACAAGGAGACCAAGGTAGTGCTTAGTGCTCGATCTCAGGACCCTGAGGCCATGACCTGAGCCGTAAGCAAGTGTCAGGCGCTTAACCCACTGAGCCATCCAGTTGCCCTTGAGTCTACTTTATACCTTAAGATTTTTCTTAAAATCTGCCCACTTCCTGTCCCAATGTGGATGGGTTTCTTTCTAGGTCTGCAGCCCAGCATCAGGCAGGAAACAACTTTTACTGATATATCGGGGTCATGTCTTCTGTTTGCAGGGATCCCTGGTCTTACTTTTCTTTATAGTTTTTTGGTTTCTTTTACTGTGTTCTTATCTTTACTGAACAGGCACTTTTTGAGCACACTATGTACCAGGTACTTTTAATACATTTGTGTACAAAAAAGACAAAATCCTTGTCTTCATGCAAGTTTTCTTGAAGCCTGGAAAACAGAAAATAAACAATAAAAAACTAGGTAAATTACATTCACATGTTTAGAAGGTGATGGGTGAATGATCTAGGAAAAAAAAATAGACTATGTAGATCAGGGTAAAGGAGACCAGCAGGGTTGATGAGGGGCTGGGTTACGATTTATTTTTCTTTTAAGTTACAGAGCTTTATATTTTACAGTAGGTTTAGGATTACAGAAAAACTGAGCAGAAAGTATGGAGAGTTCCCATGTACTACCTCCCACTGACAGTTTCCTTTACTATTATTATCTTGAATTACTGTGGCACATCTGTTACAATTGATGAATGAATATTTGTACATTATTATAAGCAAAAGTCCACAGTTTACATTCGGGATCATTCTTCCTACTGAATCTTCCTTGGCTTTTGGCGAACATGTAATGTCCTGTATCCATCATTTGGTATCACGGCGAACAGTTTCACAGTTTCCCAATACCCTGTGCTTCATCTATTTATTTCTCCATCCCTTGTCCCAAACTCTGGTGACCACTGATCATTTTGCTGTCTCTACTGTTTTGCCTTACCTAGAATGCCGTATAATTGGAATCATATGGACTTGCATTTTTCAGTTAGAAATATGCATCTTAAGATTCCTCCATGTCTTTTTGTGGCTTGACAGATCATTTCTTTTTATTCAGGGTTACAAGTGTAAATAAGCTGAGCAACTCAGGTGCTTTGTCGGAGCACACACTCTTATAACTTCTTACGAAATGGGGCCTGGAAGGGAGATTTTCTGAGTCCTTGAATGTTGAGCATGTCAGTGTTTTATCCTCACATAACTGATAATTTGGGTTGGCATAGCATGCTAGGACAATGGAATGTCCCCTCAGTGTTTTGAATGCATTGCTCCATTGCCTTTTAGAATCTAGTGTTGGTAATGAAAAGTCTAACACTCATAACTTTGTAGATAATCTTCATTTTTATTTTCATTTGGACACAGGATTTTCTGCTCATCTTGATTGTTCTAAAATTTCACAAGGATATGCCTGAGTGCTGAATTTTTTTTCATTCTGGTCTTAAAATTTTTCTTCTATTATTTACTTGATTGTGGATTTCCCTCCACATTGTTTGTTCTCTCATTTTGGAACTTCTATTGGCTCAATGTGAACTTTCCTGAATTGAATCTTTTTTTCTCTTAAATTTTATTTTAAGTCTTCTGTCTCCTCCTGTTTCTGTGCTACAGAATATCCTAAAACTAATTTCTGTCTTTATTTGAGTTTTTATTTTGGTAATTATATACTTATAATTATGAAAGATAATTATAATCTTTTAATTATAACATAGCATTCTTCCTCATAGCACTCTATTTTTATTTTATGGTGATAATATTTTCTTAAATGGCTACAAGATTAAGATTCAATTTTTGAAAGTTGTGTTTTGTTCTCTGAATTATATTTCTTCCAGCATCAATTAGATTTATAGTGTTTGGGTGTGAAATGGGCTAGCAAGTTGACACTCAGTCCCGCTATCTACTAACACCAGTTTGTCATAGGCAGATTCTTTAATTTCTGTTTGAAAAGAGAGGTCTTCAGTTTGTTTTGCCTTGATGTGAATTTTGAGCTGCCTGTTGTCGGCACGTGCCGACACAGAGATGGGACAGAGATGGGAGATTAGTGACTGGTGTATTTCTTAGTTACCTACCTCAATATCTGTTTCATTTTCCACCCATCCTGGTTACTAGTGGACTCTGAACTTTGTGGCCACTGTGAGACTTCATGGAGGATTGGCTACTGCTAGAGCCAACAGGGCATACCAGCTACTAAAAATACACTAACATAAAAGTTTTGAACATTTTCCTAATGTTTCAGTCACACACACACACACACACACACACACACACAGCAAACTTAAATTGGGGTCTTAAAATCTGTTTTACTATCAGTTATTTCAGATGTAATCCGTGACTTTGAATGAACTTCACTTGGAAATATTAGGTGCCTAGTTAGAATGTTTTCATGTCATTATCAATTTTCTTTTGTGATATACCTATTAGTTATAAATGTGAGGAAAGCCAGTAAATGACAAGCCTAAATATGAATTTGCTTGTTCTACAACTATGTGTTGTGTAAATCATGAACCAGGCATTGTGTTAGGCTCTGGTGACAAAGCAATGGAAGACATCATTCTGATGTTGAGGATTTTGCTCTTTAGTCAACAAGACGGACAAGTAGATCTATAATGAGAGTGCTGTGTATGCATTATTCTGGGGATTTCCAGGACACAGGGATCCATCATTAGGTAAGGTAGGGGGAGAGGAAAAGCTTTTACTAAGTCTCTGAGTTGAATTTGGAGAATTTTTGGAGTTGGCCTGGAAAGGGAAAGATACAGTATATTCTGGGCAAATGGCATGGCTCAGTGAAAGAAGAGAGAGGTTCCTGACCAGGAGCACATGTTTGGTGTGATGAAGCAGTGTGATGCAGGTGGAGAGATGGAGATGAAGGCAATGAGGAACCAGGGAAGAGACAGCTGCTCACCCACAATGAGCCTATGCAATGTGCTGATGAGCTCAGAACTTCTCTGGAGGATGAAGTACACGAGTGAAGGATTTAAAGTAGGTGAGTATCATGATCAGAATTACATTTTAGAAAGGTCACTCTGGATGCTTTGTGGAGACTTAGGATTATTCTCTTGGATCTATGTGGTGCTGTGGGGGATTAATTTGATTTCTGCTGAGATCCAGCAATGATAGTTAAGGGCTGGGCTGCCTGCTTACCTCCTCCTTCTAATCCTCTCCAAATTAGCAGGTATTAGCAAACATTCTCAGCAAACTGGTAACTCACCTTCTTTTTGTAGTACCAGTTCTAGGGCTTGAGTGGGAATGGTTAAAAGGGTGGGGCTGTGGCAAATTCTCTGCCTCATTTATGGCCACCATTTTTGTGTAAGTACCACATGCTAACCGATTGCACCACTGGAGCTCCAGGCCTTCATTTTTGTAAAACACATGGCATTAAGTTGGACTTTGCCTTTATTTGGTTGCTGTTCTTCTTTGCTATGTTCATAATTTTTCTCTTCATTGCATTAAGTTTGAGAGACAGCAAACACAATGATATGGTTTTCTCTAATTTTTCCTGAGATTGTGCTCTCTCTGATAAGAATGGAAATGCTCGGGGCGCCTGGGTGGCTCAATGGGTTAAAGCCTCTGCCTTCGGCTCAGGTCCTGATCTCAGGGTCCTGGGATCGAACCCTGTATCAGGCTCTCTGCTCAGCAGTTAGCCTGGTTCCCTTCCTCTCTCTCTGCCTGCCTCTCTGCCTACTTGCGATCTCTGTCTCTCTGTCAAATGAATAAATAAAATCTTTAAAAAAAAAAAGAATGGAAATGTTCTGCAAGTGTAAAATTACACACTGGATTTCAAAGATTTAGTAATAAAATAAAGTATAACATACTAATAATTTTTATATTGGCTACATGTTGAAATCATAATATTTTAGATATACAGGGTTAAGTAAAATAAACTAGTAAATTACTTTCACCTGTTTATTTTTGATTTTTTTAGAGTGGCTACTAGAAAATTGAAAACTATATCTGTGGCTTACATTATATTGTTATTGGACAGCACTGACTCAGAGGACTCTCTTTTATTCCTTTAAAATGATAGCAAAGATATTAAGGGATTTTTAAACAAGTTAATTTATTCATAAAACAAGTATTAATTAAGGACTAGATGTCAAACATTTTTCTAGGCATCAGAGATATAGTGGTGAATAAAACTAAGTTCTAGCTCTCATGGAGAATATATTTTGGTGGGCGAGGCATACGATCAATGAGTAAGGAATAAATGCCTTATGGAATTCTGGTTAGAGATAAGTCACGTGAAGAGTTAGGGCAGGGTAAGGAGTAGAGAATTTCCTGAGGCTCTGCTGGAGAAGATGAAGCCTCACATGGGTAGGGAGGTTGGGGAAAGTATTGTGGAGGGGATATCTCTTCCACAGAAACTAGAAGTGATAAGGAGGAGCCAACTAGGTGAACACTGTGGGAAGGAGTGTCACCAACAGAAGGAACCGCAAATATGGAACCAGCCTCCCCTGAAGCAGAAACAAGCTCAGTGTGTTCAAGAAATGGCAAGAAAGCCAGTGTGGTATGTAGTAGGAAGGAGGCAGGGTTGTTCTGAAAGTCTGCTGTGCAGATCCCTGGGGATATCAAGACCTTTCAGGGGCATCTGCAAGGTCAAAACTATTTTACCCTGTTAATATTTGCACTCCTGATGGAAAAGTATTGGTGGGGCCCTAGTGGTGACCTAGGCGGGGTCCAACTGTACTAGCCACTGTATTCTTCATTGCCATTCAGGACTAGTACGCATAATGCCAAGTTCACTTAAGAATGACCTTGCTAAAGCAGTCTAATTACTAGTTGCATTAAATCTTGAGCTGTGAGTACACATCTCTTTAACATTCTTTCTAATGACATGGGAAGTACATATTAAGCAATTCTGCCGCATGCCTGAATCTGATGGTTGTCCCAAGGAAAAGTGCCGACACAATTGATTGTGGACCCACCTGGCAGTGTTTTTGATGGAACATCATTTTCTTTTATTTGAAATAATGTCTTAGAAATTACAGTTATTCACACTCAGGTATTTGGCAGAAATGTTCTCAGAAATGAACCTATCACTTCGAAAGTGAATCTGGCACTTCAAGGGAAACAAACAGTATTACTTGTTGCTAATGATAAAATTTGAGTTCTCAAGAGAAAATTAGAATTTTTGGAAGACCTATATCAGCCTCCATGAGCTTGACAGTTGCCCAGTACTGATTAGATTGGTGGTAAAATTAACATATGTAATTTTTAGGGCTGCCTAGGTAGCTCAGTTGGTTAAGCAACTGCCTTCGGCTCAGGTCATGGTCCCAGAATCCCAAGATCGAGTCCTGCATCAGGATCCCAGCTTCACGGGGAGTCTGCTTCTCCCTCTGACCTTCTCTCCTCTCATGCTCTCTCTCTCTCAAATGAATAAATAAAATCTTTAAGAAATATGCAATTTTTGAATACAGCTTAAGGAAATATGTTAACATTTGACAGTTCTGCATAACCCATTGAACTGACCAGTACACAATGTTAAAAATCATACCTGAATAGAGATTCATTCAAATTCCAAGACAGAATAATGTATCTTACCACACTACCTTATAAGTGTTTATTGATAAAGCTTCAGATTCCATGTTGCAACTCACCATGAAAACACTACCACTCGTCAAGTTTGCATGTAGTACCAAAGAAAAATATCCACAATTACCTAAAAGTGACTTGAAAATATTCCTGTTGTTTCCAACTACATATTTGTGAGAGGCAAGTTTTCTCATATCCTTCCACCAAAATAACATATCAGAAGAGATCATATGCAGAACAGATATTATAATCTGTCTTATTGATAATTTGTTCCCATATTGTTATTGGTCTCCCCCTTTCCCAGCCCTGCATGAAACATAGATCCCATACTATCATTCTCCCCACTTTTTTTTTTTAAATATTTCATCCATTTATTTGAGAGAGAGAGAGAGAGCATGAGAGGGGAGAAGGTCAGAGGGAGAAACAGACTCCCCATGGAGATAGGAGCCCGATGTGGGACTCAATCCCAGGACTCTGGGATCATGACCTGAGCTGAAGGCAGTCGCTCAACCAACTGAGCCACCCAGGCGCCCCCCACGTTTTTTTTTTAAGAAAGGGAGAGAGGGGAGTTGGAAGGGGCAGGTAGAATTTTAAGCAAACTCCACACCCAGCAGGGAGCCCAATATTGGGCTCGATCTCACAACTCTGAAATCATGACCTGAGCTGAAATCAAGAGTCCAATGCTTAACTGGCTGAACCACCCAGGCACCCCACTACCATCCCCATTTTTTTTATTTATTTATTTATTAGACAGAGATCACAAGTAGGCAGAGAGGCAGGCAGAGAAATAGGAGGAAGGGAAGCAGGCCTCCTGCTGAGCAGAGAGCCGGATGCGGGGCTCGATCCCAGGACCCCGGGATCACGACCTGAGCCAAAAGCAGAGGCCTTAACCCACGGAGCCACCCAGGCGCCCCCATCCCCATTTTTAAAGCCATAACCAGAAGTGCTTCTAAAGTTTAAGGATCATTAGAATCACCTGGGGTCTTATTAAAATGCAAATTCTGATTTAGTAGATCTGATGAGTCTGTGTTTCTAACAGGTTTCACATGAATCCTGTGCTGCTAGTGCATTGGCCTTGTTGAGAAGCAGGAGTTTGGAGCACTCCTCATGGCTTATCAACACCTCACCTTCAGAGCAGCATTCAATACTGATCAGAAACTGTTGAGTCTGTATTACTAGCCACCTCTCTTAACACTTTCTCCCTCCATTCATCCTCCTCTCTGACCTCATCATTGTTGTAGTCACTCTCCTAACAAACAATGAATTTATTTGCATCAAGTAAAAGTTTGCACACCCTCTATCCCCCACCTTGTCTTTACAGTCAGGCTTTGAGAGATTTGAATTCCTTGACCTGGTGGCAAATTGATATTTGGGAAAAAGGGATTTTCCTTGGATTTAGCCATGTTTTACCGATGTCCCTTCATTGCCCTTTAGACATACAGCAGAAGATTTGGTTCTTTTCCAGCTCATCACTGTAGGATCATTATGTATTCAAACTTTAGAAGGGGAGTGGTTTAGAACATCTGACTGTTGGCTGGGTGTTAGCATAAATTTCAATTCATAATGATTATGTTAAGCCTTGAACTGTTTCTTATATTTATTTCTCATTCAGTGCAGGTCAGCAGGGCAGAAGATGGACCCTGATCCATTTATGCTGTTGTAGCTAGGATCATCCTTTTGGCTATGACAGAGTCATTGGCCAATCCATGGTCATCGTTAGAGCAAGCATTATGGAAATGTCAGCTTCCCTGAGGGTACAAGGGTTTGGGCAACAAAATGCTTTTGAGTGGGGAAAGTAGCACAGTAACCTGGGCTCATCATGGAAGTTGAAAAGAAACTGTACACTGAGAAACTCCAGGGATTTTCAGAAAACAGGGGGCTGCTGCAGAGATCCCTGCCCTCCTGGACACACAAGAATAAGAAAGCAATGTGTTGTAGAAAGTGCACTTGGGTGGGAATTACAAAGTTTGGTTCTTCTTGTGCTGTATCCTAAGTCTTGTGAACTTGAGGCCATCACCAAACATCTGTGAAACTCAAGTCTCCTCATATGTAAAATGGAGGTTTTATTTGCCTGACTTGTGGACCTAGGGTGTTGTGAAGGCTCGATGAGATAAGAAACATCATTCCCATTTTGTATCTCATCGAATCACTTACTTATTTTGAAAGCCACCAGAAATGGTGGCGCTGGTATGTCCAGTCATCCATGTTGGGGTGATGTATGTAATAAAAATAATTCATGCTGCACCTCTTTCTGGTCCTTTCCCCTTTGAGAAATAAACATAACTATCAGATAGTAGTTTCATTACCCTGAAAGCCAGGGAGAAGAACACACCATGGGCCAGTTATGTGGTCCTTTCTCTTTTTCTCCTGAATACAACAGACCTACCTCCTAAAGCTGGTGAGCTAGACATGGAAATGCAGACCGTTCCAGACATGGCAGCCCCACACTGTCCCCACAGAGGTGGGATCTGCCCCAGCTGGATCCAAACAGTAGCCTCATGGCAAGGCCACCCCTTTTCTGTGGGAAGGCAAGAATGACACTAAGAAGACTGATAGCTGGTCCCCAAGACTTTTGAGGAAGGATAATTCCTATCTGGCGCATCACAAGGGGGTAACTGCTTGAGGGAGTTACCCTCTACACATATATTATTGCATCCTCGCACCTGCAACTTTGACATACACAGTCTTTTTCCAATGAGAAATAGAAGGGTTAGGGGGCTTAAGAAATGTGTTCAAATTCCTTCAGCCAGCGTGGCTGTGAGAGCACACTGCCCGCTCTCGGCTCGTCGGTGATGCAGAAGGTGTGAGGTCTGTGGCTTCCATTGGCAAATATATTTCAGGGCGAGGCGGGTGGTTGGCAAGGCCGTTTCAGAAGGAGAATGTTGATGGAGGTTTGGATGTTCTAAGAAAGACTTGAAGCAGGTGAGAAAATGTTTGATGTGAACTTCTGGAAGTGAAAGAGTACAGAGAACAGGCAGGTCTGAGTTTGGGAGCTGGGCTGGAAGGGCATCCCCAGTGCGAGGGTAACAAGAGGACCTTTCCTAATATGACAATGACCCAGATTTTTTACTTAACACCGCTGACTAAGGATAAGAACAAGCATTGACATCACAGTCTTGCCTCTTCTGCTTGCCTCTTGAGACAGCCCTCTCCTGTGTTCCCCCAAGGTGGAGCCCTTTTCCAGGAGATGGTCAGCAAGCAGCCTTTCTAGGCAGGAGGTTAAAAGCTCTAACATAAGATGCGTACTTTATGTGATTTTCTGCTTCATTCTCCTTTAAACATAAGCTGGGGAGCTGAAGTGTCCTTCTCCTTCGTAACTGGATGCTGTTGTTTGCCTTTGAAATGGGAGCCAAGTAAAGTGAAATGAAGAACTTCTTTAATGATGCTTTGATTCTTCAGGGAAGTAGGGACATAGAGACAGATGAGTTATTCAGAACTTCCCAAGAAAATCCCCCACCTGTTGTCCAGCCCTCCACGTTTATTTACTTAAAAACAAGTTTCCCATTCCTCAGAGTTTCAAAAACGATCCTGCATGTTATTGACAAATAATAATTTAATGGACAGCCTGATTAGATGGGCACAATGAATTAGCTACCGGCCTGACAGCCATGTAAGCATTATGTTCTGTATCTGTTTACTCAGCACTAGGTGAAATGCAGGAGTCTATTGAAAATCAGATTTCCATGCTGCTTTGTTAAAGCAGATTTAATCACAGCCAGAACAGGCAGCATCCATCATTTCCACTTCAGAAGGCATCTGCGGGGACGGATCAGCAACAAGGAGCCTGGCTGCCATGGCTGTCCTCCACTCACAGGAAAATTAAATTTAACTATAGATCCTTGATAAATGAGGCCGCTGAAGCCATCAAACATGATGACGAAGTGCTCAGTATTAAAGGAATCCCCAGAGGCCCCCAAACTGGAGAGAAGCACAGCCTCATTTGATCTGGCCTTGAGGTCTTTGCGCACGTTCACACCTCTGCTCTGGACGGATAAATACGGGCTTTAACACATGGCTCCAGGGATCCAGAGATTATTTTTCTAGAATCTGTATACTTGGTCTTTGCTTTTCCAGAAGGTTTTGCCAGAGCTCTCCCAGTCACTTAGCGGGTCTTTTTCCTTAGATAACTTTGCCTTCCTCATCATTCTTTACCCCATCAGGCATTGATCAATCTGGACCCCAAAATGACTGTTGGATCTTGATTGCTTTTAAAATGCTCCTTTCTCTACCATCCCACACTATTCTCCCCCAGGCTCCAAATCATAGGAAATAAGGCTATAGATATAATTTTGGGGGAATGCCAAGACTGTGAGCTGCTTGAGGGCAGGGACCATATGTTATTGATTTTCTTTATCCCTTGAGTTTAGAAACTAGCATATGGCACATAGAGGTGGCTCAGTTAGTGAATATTGAGTGAATGAGTAAATGGGTGATCATGAAATGCAGCTGCATATTCTGATCATAGGATTAAGAGCTGTGTAATTCTGATTGTGAACCAGGTGTATATGCTGACTCTTTTAGTAAATATCTCAAGGATAATAATATAATTACCTCTTTGAAATTCAGGGTATTTAAAAAGATTTTATCTCTTTATGTATTTAGTGAGAGAGAGTGAGAAAGAGCGGGGGGCAGGGGCAGAGGGAGAGAGAGAATCCGGAGCAGACTCTGCATGTGCGTGGAGCCGGACGTGTGGCTCCATCTCACGTCCCCGAGATCATGACCTGAACTGAAATCAAGTTGGACACTTAACCGACTGAGTCACCCAGGTGCCCCTAAAATTCAGTATTAATTAACTGACTAGCTAATCAAACTGACCTCATATGTCTCCGTTTTCTCATGTTTGAAATAATTATTTAACCATATCTATCCCATGTAGTTGTTAAGAGATTTACATGCAATTAATTATTGACACTGGATAGCTCATAAGCAAAATAGCAATATAATTAGTTGCAACATAGTCACAGTCATCAACAGCATGCTTGTCATTGCTTAAATGCTTTTTGCTCAGCATTAGTCTTGGCATTGCAGAGGAGGCAGGGGACATAAAACTTGTTCCTTTCCCAGAAGGAATTTCTGAGGGCCTGGGACGACAAGAAAAAAGACACACTTACAGGAATAATATGCCAGGGAAATGCAGAAAAGACCATAAATGCAAAGACTTAAAAATAGGACCTGTTCAGGTATGTATGGAGAAATCTGATGTAGTGGGAAAGTATCTAGGTCTTTGAGGGCAAGTCATTGTAGCAGAGTCCTGAATGATGTAGGGGGTGGAGATAAACTTGGGAGTAGACCCCATGGACATTAAGGAGACTAGTCCAGCTTGACTAGAAGGTTTGATGGTGGTTAGTAGAAAATTAATTCTCTAGGTATGGGTGAAGCTAAGTTTTGGACAATCTTGAAAGTTAGGTGGGACTTAAATTTTTGGCTTGATATGTGTGCTTAGAAGTTCATTTTGGGTTCTTTAGCAGGAAGTCACATGTAAAAGTGAGGCTCTTGGAAAAGTAATTAATATGGGGTGGGATGAGAGCCTGGGATGGGGGCGATGAGTGAAGCAAGGTTCTGCAGCAACCCCATGCGAGTTAAGGGAAGATGAGTAAAGAAGAAGCATGAGTATCTCTGTGTGTCTCAGACGAAGAATCAATGGGTTTGGGCAACTCTTCACTTTCCATTGCCACCAAGAACCATATCACTGGTGAAAAACAAACTTTTTGGAGATGGCAGTAAGAAAGAAGGGCAGGGTGAGTTCACCTCGCTTTCAACTGATTGACTTGCTGGGATCATTTTAAGTGTTAGTAATTGAGAACAACTCTACAGCCTGAGAGCACTCTGCACATGAAGGTATATTTATAACTCTTCTTAACCTCATCAAATGTCAATTTAAAAACTTATATAGTCAATAATCAAGCACATTTCAGCTCCCCTGAAAAAAGTTATGTTGCACACTTAAGCATCCCCTGCACTTAAATCTCCAACATGAAGCATTCAAAAGGAGGAGTTGGGACTAAGTGTACTGTCTACCTTCTTAACAAATTTACATAGAAATTTTTCAAACTTGTTATGAAATTGTTAAAGCATTTTCCTGGTATCTCTTGGAAACACTTAGAAGCTTTGGCAGAATTTGTTATCTTTGGTCTAATCACATATTTCCAAAGGCAGTTTACAAACATGTTATTTTGCTATTTACTAATTATATTTATTTGATACACCAATCACTTAATAGCCTCTGGCTGCATTTACAAATAGTATTGAAAAAGCTCCTGCTGTTACACTTATAATTTATTATAGACAACATAAAAACAAGATGCTCTCTCTCCACATGAATAACACACACAGGGATGCTTAGAGAAAAACTCTGTACAGATCCTGAATGATCAAATATAAAGAGCATTCTTAGCTGAGGGCATTAGTTTCTAGACAGCTGGAGACTGTGGCTTTTGTCCATCTGTGCTTAGGAGAGGCAAAGCGATGCCTAGAATTCTGACTTGGGTTGGCCAAAGAAGGTGGAAAACTATGGCCCTTGAGGGACTGGTTGATGCTTGTCATCCTCTTTTTGCATAATCTGAGTCAGCCAGGTAGAATGTTGTCCTAGGTTCCCTTGAAGAGTCCGTGATGAGGAATACTTTCTTGCTGGAAGATTATGCAAAAAAGAGAAGAAAAACTGTCAAAAAGTGTGGGAGCCTACCCAGGCTGGGTGGTTTCAGAAGGATCAGTAGCCCAGTGGTCTACTTTTTGGGGGAATATTCTCCCACTTACCCATGTACCTGATGGTCTTCCCTTTTGGTCTCCTCTCACTTAAAAAAATAATTCTTTAAATGTTTAGTAGGGCTTTACTCTGTGTGTGATGTGAAAAGCCACTGAGAAGCTCATACTTTTCTAGTTGTCTAACTAGGGGAGGCCTATATGAGGGGCCAAGATTAAAAAGGGGTCCTCATTCCCCCATTACATTTACTTCCACATTTATCTTATTTAGGGCATTTTATATTTCTGTGCTGGTCCACCATTCAAATATTCATTCTATTACTTGTCTACATTTATTTCTTTCCCTGGATATCATAAAAACATCTCTGAGGGCAAGGGACATGTTTCATGCACTCCTGTATCATCAACTTCCCTAATGACTAGCACGGTGCCATTCACATAACTACCTGTTAATTTCAGTGCAACAGGAAACAGTTGTCTTAGCGCGGATCAGTTAATTTTATTAACGTGTCTCAAAAAGCAAGCGTACTGATGAATAAACCAATGTGAGGACAGATCAAGTCGTGATGGTAGGTTGGATGTCAGAAGTCTGTTTTCTAAAGGAGGGTGGGGGAGAGTCTGCCTCCATTGGCAGAGCTTTATGGTAAGACACAACTTCAGCGTGGCGTGAGGCACCGGTGGGTCATGGTGTTCTCAAAGGGGAAAGTGGGCACCAGAAAGCATGGAAGAAAGAGAGAAACAGATTCTTCCCTTCAACCTTATGGTTCTGCTAAAGCCCTGGTGTAAGTACCTTAAAGATAATGTTCCACAGCTAATGGATGCAGATGAAGTGGATACACATGCGAGTGGGTTGCTTATACCGTATACTTCAAAATACGATGAACCAAACACTAATCACAGCTTGAGGTGCCTTGTCTTACGTGTTATCAAAACATTTTAAAGGAACTTGGCTCCACACTCCAAATAAGTAATGTGATTTATGTCAAATGAGATGCTGTTTTCTCATTCTAGCAGAACATGTGAATAATTTATGGAGTAATTCTAATCACGCATTCAAGAAAAATAGAGACGATGGTCATGCCCCTCTCCTGCATTATATATTAATTATAGAGATCTTTTGCATTGTGCATTTATTAACAATTTGGAAGGAAAATAGTTTTGTTTTAAAATACTGGGAGATATTCTGATGAAATGTTTGGGTATGTGGGGATTGGCTTTAGTAATATTTAGTTCATCTCAAGAGTTCAAGACTTAAATTAGGAAAAATCTTATTTCATAATTTTTACCAATTCCACTTTTCAGTGTATGCTTTTTTTTTTTTTTTTAACCAGTTTTACCATTTCGTAGTGAGGGTAGTCTACAGGGGACTTGGGTCAGAGGAGGTCCTGAATCTCCAACTGATCTATAAGTTCTCTTTGGGCAGGTCCTTTGTTCTGTTTTTGTGTGATCTCAGTATTTTTCCCACCCCGGCGCCCCTGTAGGTTGTTGACATCATTGTGTCACAGGCATAAGAGTGGTCCAAGAAACATTTAGGGACGTTTTATGACCTCTTGTATCTACCTCAGTATCCCCAGTTCCTCCTCAGCCAAAGGGACCTTGTCAGCATTGTTTAAATTTGGTTAATGGATTCCTCACTGAGGATAATCTCTTAAATTGACATTTTAAGCTGTGCCATTAATTACTAACTAACATGCTCTTGTAACTTAATGCCATTTCCTTCTCTTCACTCTGCAAACCATTTTTGTCCTAAAATAAATCTCATGAAGGAATCACTTCTCTTTGCTTAGTTTGGGACATCTAAATTAGCCGTAGGCATTCCTATTTAATTCTGGTTCTGAGTACCTTATGGAATTAGATTTGGCATGGGGTCCTCCACAGGGAGCTGTCAGCTGCAAGGGCCAGATGGATGATGCACTTAGAGAGTGTAGAGGAAGAGTGACCTCAGGAACAGATTAATCCATATCTATGCACAGATATATGTCAGACACATATTTCTGAGAGCTCTGTTACGCAAAACCCGAAAAGCTTAGAGCTGAAGAGGATTTTAGAGGACGAATAGTCCAATCTCAACCTTTTATCCAGGAGCAGACTGAGACCCAGATAGAGGTAGCAACTTCCCCTAATCATAGAGCCAATCAGGGGACTCCCTGGTATTGGAACCCAGGCCTCCTGGCTCCTGAGATCTTAGACTGGTTTGAGCACTCAAGATTAGTTTCAGTTCTCTTTGCTGATTTTAGGGCTTAGCGCATAAAGAGACCAGGGAGTTAACTAGCAAAATTGAAATGCCTGTAATAAATTAACAATGTATAGTGCCTGGGAGCTATGATTACAGGTGCTGTAAAAATGCAAAATGTAATGAGAATGATAACTTTACTGAGAAGCTTCTGAAAATGGGATGATATGATGCCTGCCCAGGGCCAGATGGGAGGTGCCTCCTCAAATCATCCCATGCTGTACGACCTCCTGGAATCTTGAGGAATGTTTGTCCATTACCATTAGCTATGGCTTGCCACCGTGATGCCCAAAATAGTCACCTAGGGGCCCAACACATAAAGTATTTTCATCAGCACTAAATTATTCATGGAGTAATTTTGTTGGTAGACTACAACTCATTGTATTCTTTGATTTAGAGGCAGTTGCACAATTTACCAACTGCTCTTCTTCCGTTAGCCGCTTAACGTGATGGGAGTAAAGTTTGACACCGTGTTCGTTTCCTGAGAGATTTTTGTTTTTACATTTTTTTCTTAGTGTTACTGAATCAAAATATTTTTTCCTGCCTGTGGATTAGTTATGGATATCCTTAGGCCTGAAACCTTTTTGATTCAAGGCTCCCCAGGGGCAAAAAAAACCCTCAGGAACAATAGTTAACAAATTATGTTTGAACAGTTACAGAAGAAAAAGATGGTTCCTGGCTCATTAAGAACAAGACATGACAAAGATACTTCCTCACATTTGCAGATAGAATTACTGGGCTGGCAGATGAAGGGAAAAACCGTAAACCATAGAAATAGTATATCTTTATTTCATTAAGATATCCAGCAGCTTTTCTGCTGGTATAGATATATAGGCCTGTGGAGAGTAGGGAGAGATTGGAAGGCATGATAATAGAGTCACATGGACCCTTTGATTGAACACCTACTGGAAAGTGTTAGACTCATGTCACCTTAAAGATCCATTTGGGGTTTTTATTCATGATTATGCAAATGCATAATTAAACAAAGTAACAGCCTCCCACTTTTGTACGAATCAATCTCTTCTGGAGTATTCGGGAAGGCAGAACTCAATCTCATATTGCCAATGCAATTAGAAGCTTTTTCTTCAGTCCTGATCCCTTTCTGACACCTCCTGATCACAGTCCCCTATCTTTGTTATGTCTTCCTTCTCATGAACTTCAGCAGTGTGCTAAGTGTGAAAGTGGCT
>RCUC01134285.1:0-48986 GCA_003697995.1 Taxidea taxus jeffersonii
CCTGGTTTCACTCAGCACAAAACAGTGTCTTGTGCCCGGACTTATAACTGTCCTCAACTGCTACACCTATAGAGCCCACACAGCTGTGTTACTTTGACTCAGCCATGCCCTTAGGTCCTAACTCTCACCCTAGTTAGGGGTTTCAGACTTTGATATTGGAAGCCTGTATCCAAATTCCTCCTGATAGGGGCCACCTGAGGCACAAGCCAGGGCTCTGCTTGCCATTCAGGAGGAAACCGAGTCATTTAGAACAGTGAAATACCCTTAGAGTGAGAGACATCTGCCTGACCTCTGAGTTGCCACCCACATTCCCCATCCTCACTAGCTAAAATAAATGGGCATAACACTGCCTTATGACTACCCTCAACTGAGCCCCCCTAGAAGCCCACTTCAGCTCTGGTATATTAGGCTTCCCAGGGACCTCAGCACTAATCCTAGCCCTAGCTTGGGATTTCAGACTTTGGTCCATGGAGACCTGGCCCCAAAGCCCTCCTAACTGGGAAAAGCTGAGGTACACTCCAGGGCTCTGATTGCCCCAGAGGAGTAAACTCTGGATTTATTTATGTGCAGAGTCCTTAGAGTAAGAGAAATTTGCCTGCCTCCCTGTGGTCTCACCCCGAATCCCAGGGTTCACTCAACATAAAAAGGGGCTTACCCAGGGCCTTATTTCTCTGCTCAATTGATATACCTGTGGCGCACACACAGCTGGTTAGATTGGCCCAGCCATGCCCCTAGGTCCTAACTCTCCCCCTAGTTAGGGGTTTCAGGCTTTGGGAATGGAAGCCTGTATCCAAAATCCTATGGATTGGTGTGAACTGAGCACACAGTAGGACTCTACTTGCCTTTCGGGAGGAAACAGTGTCATTTAGAACTGTACATGGCCCTTAGAGAGGGAGAAATCTGCCCGACCCCGGAGAGCATCCCCAAATTCCGTGTCCTCCCTGCTCTAAAAACAGGGGCATGAGCACTACTATCTTACTGCTTCAACTGAGCCCCCTGAGAAGCCCGCCTCAGCGCTGGTAGATTGGGCCTGCCATGTCCCTGGGACCTAACCCTAACCCAAGCTGGGGATTTCAGAATTTGGTCCGAGGAAGCCTGGCCACAGAGCCCTCCAGATTGGAAACAGCTTAGACACACTTCACGCTACTGTTTGACACTCGGGAAGAAACCGTGCCATTTAGAACCTGTAGAATTTTAGAGTAGGAGTAATCTGCCTGTCGGCCTGAGGTCACCGCACTCCCAATTCCGCGATTTCACACGGCGGGAAACAGGGGCTTTCTCATAGCCTTTTGATGGTCCTCAACTTATATATGAGTGGAGCCCAAACAGCTGGATTAGCTTGGCTCAGCCATGCCCCTAGGGCTTACCTCTCACCCTAGTTAGGTGATTCATCCTTTGGTAATGGAAGCCAATATCCAAATTGCTCCTGATAGGGGCCACCTGTGGCACAAGCCATGGCTCTGCTTGCCATTCAGGAGGAAACCGAGTCATTTAGAACTGTGAAAAACCCTTAGAGTGGGAGAGATCTGCCTGAAATCTGAGTTCACAACCAAATTCCCCGTCCTCACTGGCTAAAATAAAAGGGCATGACCATTGCCTTCTGACTGCCCACAAATAAGCCCCAAGAGAAGCCTGCCTCACCTCTGGTAGATTGGGCCTGCCATGTCCCTGGGACCTAACACAAACCCTAGCTGGGGATTTCAGACTCTGGTCCATGGAAGCCTGGCCCCAAAGCCCTCCTAATTGGGAAAGCTGACGCACACTCCAGGGCTCTGTTTGTCCCTCAGGAATAAACCCTGCCATTTAGGTATGTGCAGAATCCTTAGAGTAAGAGAAATTTGCCTGCCTCCCTGTGGTTTCAACCCCAATTCCCGCACATTACTCAACATAAAAAAGGTTTAACCCAGGGCTCATTGCTCTGTTCAATTGATACACCTGCGGAGCTCACACAGCTGGGTTAGATTGGCCCAGCCATGCCCCAAGGTCCTAACTTTACCCCTAGATAGGGGTTTCAGGCTTTGGTAATGGAAGCCTGTATCCAAAATCCTATGGATTGGTGTGAACTGAGCACACAGTAGGACTCTACTTGCCTTTCAGGAAGAAACAGTGTCATTTAGAACTCTACATGGCCCTTAGAGGGGGAGAAATCTTCCCGACCCCGGAGGGCACCCCAATTTCGTGTCCTCCCTGTTCTAAAAACAAGGCCATGGGCACTGCCTTCTGACGGCCCTCAACTGAGCCCCCAGAGAAGCCCGCTTCAGCTCTGGTAGATTGGGCCTGCCATGTCCCTGGGACCTAATCCTAACTCTAGCTGGGGATTTCAGAATTTGGTCCGAGGAAGCCTGGCCACACAGCCCTCCAGATTGGGAATAGCTGAGACAAAGTTCACGCTACTGTTTGAAACTCGGGAAGAAACCGTGCCATTTAGAACTAGTAGAACTTTTGAGTAGGAGAAATCTGCCTGTGGACCTGAGGTCACCCCACCCCCAATTCCGCGGTTCCACTCGGCCGGAAACAGGGGCTTACTCACGGCTTTTTGATGGTCCTCAACTGATGTACCTGTGGATCCCAAACAGCTGGGTTAGCTTGGCTCAGCCATGCCCCTCGGCCCTACCTCTCACCCTAGTTAGGGGTTTCAGACTTTGGTAATGGAAGCCTGTACCCATGTTCCTCCTGATAGGGTCCACCTGATGCACAAGCCAGGGATCTGCTTGCCATTCAGGAGGAAACCGAGTCATTTAGAACTGTGAAAAACCCTTAGATTGGGAGACATCTGCCTGAACTCTGAGTTGCCACCCACATTCCCCATCCTCACTAGCTAAAAAAAAATGGGCATACAGACTGCCTTATGACTGCCCTCCACTGAGCCCCCAGAGAAGCCCAGTTCAGCTCTGGTGGATTAGGCCTGCCAGGTCCCTCTGCCCTTACCCTAACCCTAGCTTGGGATTTCAGACTTTTTCCATGGAAGCCTGGCCCAAAAGCCCTCCTAACTGGGAAAAACTAAGACACACTGCAGGGCTCTTTTTGCCCATCTGGAATAAATCCTCCCATTTAGGTATGTGCGGAATCCTTAGAGTAAGAGAAATTTGCCTGCCTCCCTGTGGTCTCACCCCCAATTCCCGGGCTTCACTCAACATAATAAAGGTTTAACCCAGGGCCTCATTTCTCTACGCATTTGATACACCTGTAGAGCCCACACAGCTGGGTTAGATTGGCCCAGCCATGCTCCTAGGTCCTAAGTCTCCCACTAGTTAGGGGTTTCAGGCTTTGCAAATGGAAGTCTGTATCCAAAATCCTATGGATTGGTGTGAACTGAGCACACAGTTGGACTCTACTTGTCTTTCCGGAGGAAACAGTGTCATTTAGAACTCCACAGGGCCCTTAGAGTGAGGAAAATTTGCCCTACCGCTGAGGGCACCCCCAAATTCCGTGTCCTCCTTGATCTAAAAACAAAGGCATGAACACTGCTTTAAGGCCTCAACTGAGACCCCAGAGAAGCCCACGTCAGCTCTGCTAGATTGGGCCTGCCAGGTCCCTAGGCCCTAGCACTAACACTAGCTTGGTGATTCAGATTGTTCCTAGGGAGCCTGGCTCCAAAGACTTCTTGACTGGAGACACATTATGCGCACTCCCGCGCTCTGCTTGTATCTCAGGAGGGAACGGAGACATTTAGAAATGTGCAGAAACTTTAGATTGGTAAAATCTGACTTCCTGTCTGAAGTTACACCCAAATACCCCGGTTTCACTCAGCACAAAACAGTGTCTTGTGTCCGGCCTTATAACTGTCCTAAACTGCTACACCTGTAGAGCCCAAACAGCTGTGTTACTTTGATACAGCCATGAGCGTAGGTCCTAACACTTCCCTAGTTGGGGGTTTCAGACTTTGGTAATGGAAGCCTGTATCCAAATTCCTCCTGATCGGGGCCACCTGAGGCACAATCCTGGGCTCTGCTTGCCATTCAGGAGGAAACAGTCATTTAGAATTGTGAAAAACCCTTAATGTGGGAGAGATCTGCCTGACCTCTGAGTTCACACCCAAATTCCCCATCCTCACTATCTAAAATAAAAGAACATACACAATGCCTTATGACTGCCCTCAACTGAGCCCCCAGAGAAGCACACTTCAGCTCTGGTAGATTAGGCCTGCCATGTACCTCACCCCTAATCCTAACCCTAGATGGGATTTCAGACTTTGGTCCATGGAAGCCTGGCCCCAAAGCCCTCTTAATTGGAAAAGCTAAGGCAAACTCCCGGGCTCTGCTTTCCCCTCAGGAGTAACCCTTGACTTAGGTATGTGCAGAATCCTTAGAGTATTAGAAATTTGCCTGCCTCAATGTGGTCTTACTCCCAAACCCCGGGCTTCACTCATCATAAAAAGGGGCGTACTCAGGGCCTCATTTCTCTGCTCAATTGATACACCTGTGGAGCCCACACAGCAAGGTTAGATTGGCCCAGCCATGCCCCTAGGTCCTAACTCTCCCCCTAGTTAGGGGTTTCAGACTTCGCTAATGGAAGCCTGTATCCAAAATCCTATGGATTGGTGTGAACTGAGCACACAGTAGGAATCTACTTGCCTTTCGGGAGAACACAGTGTCATTTAGAAATGCACATGGCCCTTAGAGAAGGAGAAATCTGCCCGATCCCGGAGGGCATCATGAGCACTGCCTTCTGACTGCCCTCAACTGAGCCCCCAGAGAAGCCCGCTTCAGCTCTGGTAGATTGGGCCTGCCATGTTCCTGGGACCTAACCCTAACTCTAGCTGGGGATTTCAGAATTTGGTCCGAGGAAGCCTGGCCACACAGCCCTCCAGATTAAGAACAGTTGAGACTCAATCCACGCTCCTGTTTGCCACTTCCAAAGAAACAGTGCCATTTAGAACTTGTAGAACTTTTGAGTAGGAGAAATCTGCCTGTCTAACTGAGGTCACCCCACTCCCAATTCCACGGTTCCACTCGGTTGGAAACAGGGGCTTACTCACGGCCTTTTGATGGTCCTCAACTGATATACCTGTGGAGCCCAAACAGCTGGGTTCGCTTGGCTCCGCCATGACTCTAGGCCCTACCTTTCACCCTAGTTAGGGGTTTCCGACTTTCATAATGGAAGCCTGTACCCAAATTCCTCCTGATAGGGTCCACCTAATGCACAAGCCAGGGATCTGCTTGACATTCAGGAGGAAACCGAGTCATTTAGAACAGTGGAAAACACTTAGAGTCGGAGACACCTGCCTGACCTCTGAGTTGCCACCCACATTCCACATCCTCACTAGCTAAATAAATGGGCATACACACTGCCTTATGACTACCCTCAACTGAGCCCCCTAGAAGCCCATTTCAGCTCTGGTGTATTAGGCCTGCCAGGTCCCTCTGCCCTAACACTAACCCTAGCTTGGGATATCAGACTTTTGTCCATGAAAGCCTGGCCCCTAAGACCTCCTAATTGGAAAAAACTTAGGCACACTGTACAGCTCTTTTTCCCCCTCTGGAATAAACCCTGCCATTTAGGTATGTGCAGAATCCATAGAGTAAGAGAAATTTGCCTGCCTCCCTGTTGTCTCACCCCCAATTCCCGGGCTTCACAAAACATAAAAAGGTCTAACCCAGGGCCTCATTTCTCTGCTCATTGATACACCTGTGGAGCCCACACAGCTGGGTTAAATTGGCCCAGCCATGCCCCTCGGTCCTAACTCTCCCCCTAGATAGGGGTTTCAGGCTTTGGTAATGGAAGCCTGTATCCAAAATCCTATGGATTGGTGTGAACTGAGCACACAGTAGGACTCTACTTGCCTTTCGGGAGGAAACAGTGTCATTTAGAACTGTACATGGTCTTAAAAGAGGGATATATCTGCCCGAGCCCGAAGGGCACCCCCAAATTCCGTGTCCTCCCTGTTCTAAAAACAAGGGCATGAACACTGATATCTGACTGGCTTCAACTGAGCCCCCAGAGAAGCCCACCTCACCTCTGGTAGACTGGCCCTGCCATGTCCCTGGGATCTAACCCAAACCTAGCTGGGGATTTCAGAATTTGTTCCGAGGAAGACTGGCCACAGAGCCCTCCAGATTGGGCACAGCTGAGACACACTTCACGCTACTGTTTGCCACTCGGGAAGAAACCGTGCCATTTAGAACCGGTATAACTTTAGAGTAGGAGAAACCTGCCTGTCGGCCTGAGGTCACCCCACCCCCAATTCCGCGGTTCCACACAGCCGGATACAGGGGCTTACTCATGGCCTTTTGATGGTACTCAACTGATATACCTGTGGAGCCCAAAGAGCTGGGTTAGCTTGGCTCAGCCATGCCCCTAGGCCCTACTTCTCAACCTAGTTAGGGGTTTCAGACTTTGGTTTTGGAAGCCTGTATCCAAATTCCTGCTGATAGTGGCCACCTGAGGCATAAGCCATGGCTCTGCTTGCCATTCAGGAGGAAACAAATTCATTTAGAACTGTGAAAAACCATTAGAGTGGGAGAGATCTGCCTGAACTCTGAGTTCACACCCAAATTCCCCATCCTCACTTGCTAAAATAAAAGGGCATGAGCTCTGCCTTCTGACTGCCCTAAACTGAGCCCCCAGAGAAGACCACCTTAGCTCTGGTAGATTGGACCTGCCATGTCCCTGGGACCTAACCCAAACCCTAGCTGGGGATTTCAGACTTTGGTCCATGGAAGCCTGGCCCCAAAGCCCTCCTAATTGGGAAAGCTGACGCACACTCCAGGGCTCTGTTTGCCCCTCAGGAATAAACCCTGCCATTTAGGTATGTGCAGAATCCTTAGAGTAAGAGAAATTTACCTGCCTCCCTGTGGTCTCACCCCCAATTCCCGGGCTTCACTCAACATAAAAAAGGTCTAACCCGGGGCCTCATTTCTCTGCTCAATTGATACACCAGTGGAGCCCACACAGCTGGGTTAGATTGGCCCAGCCATGCTCCTAGGCCCTACCTCTCACCCTAGTTAGGTGATTCAGACTGTGGTATTGGAAGCCTATATCCAAATTCCTCCTGATAGGGCCACCTGAGTCACAAGCCATGGCTCTGCTTGCCATTAAGGAGGAAGCAGAGTCATCTCGAACTGTGAAAAAGCCTTAGAGTGGTTTGATCTACCTGAACTGTGAGTTCACACCCAAATTCCCCGTCCTCACTGGCTAAAATAAAAGGACATGAGCTCTGCCTTCTGACTGCCCTAAACTGAGCCCCCAGAGAAGCCCGCCTAAACTCTGGTAGATTGGTCCTGCCGTGGCCCTGGGACCTAACCCAAACCCTAGCTGCGGATTTCAGACTTTGGTCCATGGAAGACTGGCCCCAAAGCCCTCCTAATTGGGAAAGCTCAGTTACACTCCAGGGCTCTGTCTGCCCCTCAGGAATAAACCCTGCGTTTTAGGTATGTGAAGAATCCTTAGAGTAAGAGAAATTTGCCTGCCTCCCTGTGGTCTCACCCCCAATTCCCGGGCTTCACTCAACATAAAAAGGTCTAACCCGGGGCCTCATTTCTCTGCTCAATTGATACACCAGTGGAGCCCACACAGCTGGGTTAGATTGGCCCAGCCATGCCTCTAGGTCCTAACTCTCCCCCTAGCCAGGGTTTCAGGCTTTGGTAATAGAAGTCTGTATCCAAAATCCTTTGGATTGGTGTGAACTGAGCACACAGTTTGACCCAACTTGCCTTTCGGGAGGAAACAGAGTCATTTAGAACTGTACAGGGCCCTTTGAGTGGGAGAAATTTGCTCGAACGCTGAGGGCACCCCCAAATTCCGTGTCCTCCGTGATCTAAAAACTAGGGCATGAACAATGTCTTATGGCCTCAACTGAGACCCCAGAGAAGCCCACTTCAGCTCTGCTAGATTGGTCCTGCCAGGTCCCTAGGCCCTAACAGGAACACTAGCTTGGTGTTTCAGATTAGACCTAGGGAGCCTGGCTCCAAAGTCTTGACTGGGGACACATGAGGCACACTCCCGGGCTCTGCTTGTATCTCAGGAGGGAACGGAGACATTTAAAACTGCAGAAACTTTAGATTGGTAAAATCTGCCTTCCTGTCTGAAGTCACCCCCAAATACCCCGGTTTCACTCAGCACAAAACAGTGTCTTGTGCCCGGCCTTATAACTGTCCTCAACTGCTACACCTATAGAGCCCACACAGCTGTGTTACTTTGACACTGCCATGACTGTAGGTCCTAACTCTTCCCTAGATGGGGGTTTCAGACTTTGGTAATGGAAGCCTGTATCCAAATTCCTCCTGATAGGGGCCACCTGAGGCACAATCCAGGGTTCTGCTGGCCATTCAGGAGGAAACAGAGTCATATAGAACTGTGAAAAACCCTTACAGTGGGAGAGATCTGCCTGACCTCTGAGTTGCCACCCACATTCCCATCCTCACTAGCTAAAATAAATGGGCATACACACTGCCTTATGACTGCCCTCAACTGAACCCCTAGAGAAGCCCACTTCAGTTCTGGTAGATTAGGCCTGCCATGTACCTCAGCCCTAATCCTAACCCTAGCTTGGAATTTCAGACTTTGGTCCATGGAAGCCTGCCCCCAAAGCCCTCCTAATTGGGAGAAGCTGAGGCACACTCCAGGACTGTGGTTGTCCCTCAGGAGTAAACCCTGGATTTAGGTATGTGCAGAATCCTTAGAGTAAGAGAAATTTGCCTGAATCCCTTTGGTCTCACCGCCAATTCCCCCGCTTCACTCAACATAAAAAGGGGCCTACCCAGGGCCTCATTTTTCTGCTCAATTGATACACCTGTGGAGCCCACACAGCTGGGTTTGATTGGCCCAGCCATGCCCCTAGGTCTTAACTCTCCCCCTAGTTAGGGGTTTCAGACTTTGCTAATGGAAGCCTGTATCCAAAATCCTATGAATTGGTGTGAAGTGAGCACACAGTAGGACTCCACTTGCCTTTCGGGAGGAAACAGTGTCATTTAGAACTGTGCATGGCCCTTAGAGAGGGAGAAATATGCCCGACCCCGGTGGGCACCCCCAAATTCCGTGTCCTCCCTGTTCTCAAAAGAAGGGCATGAGCACTGCCTTCTGAGTGTCTTCAACTGAGCCCCCAGAGAAGCCTGCCTCAGCTCTGGTAGATTGGACCTGCCATGTCCCTGGGACCTAAACCAAACCCTAGCTGGGGATTTCAGAATTTGTTCCGAGGAAGACTGGCCACAGAGCCCTCCAGATTGGGAACAGTTGAGACACACTTCACGCTACAGTTTGCCACTCGGGAAGAAACGGTGCCGTTTAGAACCGGTAGAACTTTAGAGTAGGAGAAATCTGCCTGTCGGCCTGAGGTCACCCCACCCCAAATTCCCTGGTTCCACACGGCCGGATACAGGGGCTTACTCATGGCCTTTTGATGGTCCTCAACTGATGTACCTGTGGAGCACAAACAGCTGGGTTAGCTTGGCTCAGCCATGCCTCTAGGCCCTACCTCTCACCCTAGTTAGGGGTTTCAGACTTTCTTAATGGCAGCCTGTACCCAAATTCTTCCTGATAGGGTCCACCTGATGTACAAGCCAGGGATCTGCTTGCCATTCAGGAGGAAACCGAGTCATTTAGAATAGTGAAAAACCCTTAGAGTGGGAGACATCTGCCTGAACTCTGAATTCACACCCAAATTCCCCATCCTCACTGGCTAAAATAAAAGCACATGAGCACTGCATTCTGACTGCCCTCAACTGAGCCCCCACAGAAGCCCGCCTCAGCTCTGGTGGATTGGGCCAGCCATGTCCCTGGGACCTAACCCAAACACTAGCTGGGGATTTCAGACTTTGGTCCATGGAAGCCTGGCCGCAAAGCCCTCCTAATTGGGAAAGCTGATGCACACTGCAGGACTCTGTTTGCCCCTCAGGAATAAACCCTGCCATTTAGGTATGTGCAGAATCCTTAGAGTAAGCGAAATTTGCCTACCTCCCTGTGGTCTCACCCCAAATTCCCGGGCTTCACTCAACATAATAAAGGTCTAACCAGGGCCTCATTTCTCTGCTCAATTGATACACCTGTGGAGCCCACACAGCTGGGATAGATTGGCCCAGCCATACCACTAGTTCCTAACTCTCCCCCTAGTTAGGGGTTTCAGGCTTTGCTAATGGAAGTCTGTATCCAAAATCCTATGGATTGGTGTGAACTGAGCACACAGTTGGACTCAACTTGCCTTTCGGGAGGAAACAGAATCTTTTAGAACTCTACAGGGCCATTAGATTGGGATAAATTTGCCCGACGGCTGAGGGCATGCCCAAATTTCGTGCCCTCCCTGATCTAAAAACAAGGGCATGAACACTGCCTTATGGCCTCAACTGAGACCCCATAAAAGCCCACTTCAGCTCTGGTAGATTGGGCCTGCCATGTCCCTGGGACCTAACCCTAACTCTAGCTGGGGATTTCAGAATTTGGTCAGAGGAAGCCTGGCCACACAGCCCTCCAGATTGAGAACAGCTGAGACTCACACCACGCTACTGTTTGCCACTTCAGAAGAAACCGTGCCATTTAGAACTTGTAGAACTTTTGAGTAGGAAAATCTGCCTATCGCCCTGAGGTCACCCCACCCCCAATTCCGCGGTTCCATTTGGCCGGAAACAGGGGCTTACTCACGGCCTTTTGATGGTCCTCAACTGATATACCTGTGGAGCCCAAACAGCTGGGTTAGCTTGGCTCAGCCATGCCCCTAGGCCCTACCTCTCACCCTAGTTAGGGGTTTCAGAGTTTGGTAATGGAAGCCTATACCCAAATTCCTCCTCATAGGGCCCACCTGATGCACAAGCCAGGGATCTGCTTGCCATTCAGGAGGAAACCGAGTCATTTAGAACTGTGAAAAACCCTTAGATTGGGAGACATCTGCCTGACCTCTGAGTTGCCACCCACATTCCCCATCCTCACTAGCTAAAATAAATGGGCATAACACTGCCTTATGACTGCCCTCCACTGAGCCCCCAGAGAAGCCCAGTTCAGCTCTGGTGGATTAGGCCTGCCAGGACCCTCAGCCCTAACCCTAACCCTAGCTTGGGATTTCAGACTTTTGTCCATGGAAGCCTGGCCCCAAAGCCCTCCTAATTGGGAAAAACTGAGGCACACTGCAGGGCTCTTTTTGCCCCTTTGGAATAAACCCTGAGATTTAGGTATGTGCAGAATCCTTAGAGTAAGAGAAGTTTGCCTGCCTCCCTGTGGTCTCTCCCCCAATTCCCGGGCTTTACTCAACATAAAAAAGGTTTAACCCAGGGCCTCATTTCTCTGCTCTTTTGATACACCTGTGAAGCCCACACAGCTGGGTTAGATTGGCCCAGCCATGTCCCTTGGTCCTAACTCTCCCACTAGTTAGGGGTTTCAGGCTTTGGTAATTGAAGCCTGTATCCAAAGTCCTATGTATTGGTGTGAACTGAGCACACAGTAGGACTCTACATGTCTTTCGGGAGGAAACAGAGTCATTTAGAACTCTACAGGGCCCTTTGAGTGGGAGAAATCTGCCCAAACAATCAGGGCACCCCCAAATTCCGTGTCCTCCATGCTCTAAAAACAAGGTCATGAGCACTGCCTTCTGACTGGCTTCAACTGAGCCCCAAGAGAAGCCCGCCTCAGCTCTGGTAGATTGGGCCTGCCATGTTCCTGGGACCTAACCCTATCCCTAGCTGGGGATTTCAGAATTTGTTCCGAAAAAGTTTGGCGACAGAGCCCTCCAGATTGGGAAAAGCTGAGACACACTTCACGCTACTGTTTGCCACTCGGGAAGAAACCGTGCCATTTAGACCCTGTAGAACTTTAGAGTAGGAGAAATCTGCCTGTCGACCTGAGGTCACCCCACCCCTAATTCTGCAGTTCTACACGGCCAGAAACAGGGGCTTACTCATGGCCTTTTGATGGTCCTCAACTGATATACCTGTGGAGCCCAAACAGCTGGGTTAGCTTGGCTCAGCCATGCCCCTAGTCCCTACCTCTCACCCTAGTTAGGTGATTCAGACTTTGGTTTTGGAAGCCTGTATCCAAATTCCTGCTGATAGGGGCCACCTGAGGCACAAGCCATGGCTCTGCTTGCCATTCAGGAGGAAACAGAGTCATTTAGAACTGTGAAAAACCCTTAGAGTGGGAGAGATCTGCCTGAACTCTGAGTTCACACCCAAATTCCCCGTCCTCACTGGCTAAAATAAAAGCACATGAGCACTGCCTTCTGACTGCCCTCAACTGAGCCCCCAGAGAAGACCGGCTCAGCTCTGGTAGATTGGGCCTGCCATGGCCCTGTGACCTAACCCAAACCGTAGCTGGGGATTTCAGACTTTGGTCCATGGAAGCCTGGCCCCAAAGCCCTCCTAATTGGGAAAAGCTGACGCACACTCCAGGGCTCTGTCTGCCCCTCAGGAATAAACCCTGCCATTTAGGTATGTGCAGAATCCTTAGAGTAATAGAAATTTGCCTGCCTCCCTGTGGTCTCACCCCTAATTCCCGGGCTTCACTCAACATAATAAAGGTCTAACCCAGGGCCTCATTTCTCTGCTCAATTGACACACCTGTGGAGCCCACACAGCTGGGTTAGATTGGCCCAGCCATGCCCCTATGTCCTAACTCTCCCCCTAGTTAGGGGTTTCAGGCTTTGCTAATGGAAGTCTGTATCCAAAATCCTATGGATTGGTGTGAACTGAGCACACAGTTGGACTCAACTTGCCTTTCGGGAGGAAACAGAGACATTTAGAACTCTACAGGGCCCTTAGAGTGAGAGAAATTTGCCCGACCGCTGAGGGCACCCCCAAATTCCGTGTCCTCCCTGATCTAAAAACAAGGGCATTAACACTGCCTTATGGCCTCAACTGAGACCCCAGAGAAGCCCACTTCAGGTCTGGTAGATTGGGCCTGCCATGTCCCTAGGCCCTAACACTAACACTAGCTTGGTGTTTCAGATTGGTCCTAGGGAGCCTGGCTCCATAGACTTCTTGACTGTGGACACATGAGGTGCACTCCCGGGCTCTGCTTGTATCTCAGGAGGGAACAGAGACATTTAGAACTGTGCAGAAACTTTAGATTGGTAAAATCTGCCTTCCTGTCTGAAGTCACCCCCAAATACCCCGGTTTCACTCAGCACAAAACAGTGTCTTGTGCCAGGCCTTATAACTGTCCTCATCTGCTACACCTGTAGAGCCCACACAGCTGTGTTACTTTGACACTGCCATGACCGTAGGTCCTAACTGTCCCCTAGTTGGGGGGTTCCTACTTTAGTAATGGAAGCCTGTATCCAAATTCCTCCTGATTGGGGCCCGCCGAGGCACAATCCGTGGCTCTGCTTGTCATTCAGGAGGAAAGAGATTCATTTAGAACTGTGCAGGGCCTTAGAGTGGGAGAAATCTCCCTGATTCCTGAGACCACCCAGAAATTCTACAGCCTCACTTTTTAAAAAACAAAGGCATACACACTGCCTTAGGACTGCCCTCAATGTAGCCCCCAGAGAAGCCCAACTCAGCTAAGATTGAATAGGCCTGCCATGTCCCTTCGTCCTAACCCTAACGCTAGCTTGAGGTTTCATACTTTGGTCATGGAATCAGGCCCCAAAGCCCTTCTGATTGGGAAGAAATGAGGCACACTCTAAGGATTTGTTTCCCACTTGAGGTAATTGTGACATTTAGAACACTGCAGAGCCTTTAGAGTAGGAGAAATCCTCCTTTCAGCCTGAAGTCCACACCCAAAGTCCCCATTTTCACTCTATAGAAAACAGGGGCTTATGAAAGGCTTTATGACTGTCCTAAACTGATACACCTGTGCCGCCGACACTGCTGGGTTAGACTGGCTCAGGCATGCCGCGACGTCCTAACTGTCACCCTATTTAGGGGTTTCAGACTGTTTTAATGAGAGCTTGTATCCAAATCTTCCGTATTGGGGACAACTGAGGCACACTCCAAGGCTCTGTTTGCCATTCTGAGGGAAACAGAGTCATTGAGAACTGTATAGAACCCTAAGAGTGGGAGAAATCTGCCTGAACCCTGAGTTCACACCCAAATTCCACGGCCTCACTAGTCCGAAAACAAGAGCATATGCACTGCTTCATAACTGCCCTCAACTTTGCCCCCAGAGATGCCCACACCAGGTCTGCTAGATTGGGCCTGCCATGTCCCTAGGCCCTAACACTCACACTAGCTTGGGGTTTCAGACTTTGGTCCTAGGTAGCCAGGCTCCAAAGACTTCTTTTTTGGGGACAACTGAGCACAGTCCAGGGCAATCTGCTTGTATCTCAGGAGGAAAGACAGCAATTTAGAAGCGTGCAGAAGTTTTAGAGTGGGAGAAATCTGCCTACCCACTGGAGGTCACAATCAATACCCCGGTTTCACTCAGCACAAAACAGGGTCTTAGGCAGGGCCTTATAACTCTCCTCAACTGCTACACCTGTGGAGTCCACACAGCTGGATTACATTGGCCCATTCTTGCCCCTAGGTCCTAATTCTCACGCTGGTTAGGGGATTCAGACTTTGGCCATGGAAGCCTGTATCCAAAATCCTCCTGATTGGGCTCAGCTTAGTCACAATCCAGGGCTCTACTTGTCATTCAGGAAGAAACATAATCATTTAGAACTGTGTAGAAGCCTTAGAGTGGGAGAAATCTCCTTGATTCCTGAGTCCACCCAGAAATTCTACAGCCTCACTTTTCAAAAAACAAAGGAATACACACTGCCTTAGGACTGCCCTCAACTGAGCCCCCAGAGAAGCCCACCTCAGCTCTGGTACATTAGGCCTGCCATGTCCCTTGGCCCTAACCCTAACCCTACCTTGGGGTTTCAGACTTTGGTCCATGGAAGCCTGGCTCCAAAGCCCTCCTGATTGGGAACAGCTGAGGCACACTCCAGGGATCTGTTTCCCACTTGAGGTAATGTGACATTTAGAACTCTGCAGAACCTTTAGAGTAGGAGAAATCTACCTTCCAGCCTGAGGTCCACACCCAAGGTCCCCATTTTCACTCAGCACAAAACAGGGGCTTATGAACGGCCTTATGACTGTCCTCAACTGATACACCTGTGCAGCCTACTGTTGGGTTATATTGGCTCAGCCATGGGGCGACATCCTAACTCTCACCCTATTTTGGGGTTTCAGACTTTTTTAATGAGAGGTTGTTTCCAAATCTTCCGGATTGGGGCCACCTGAGGCACACTCCAAAGCTCTGTTTGCCATTCCAAAGGAAACAGTGTCATTTAGAACTGTACAGAACCCTAAGAGTGGGAGAAATCTGCCTGAACCCTGAGTTCACACCCAAATTCCACGGCCTCACTACTCAAAAAACAAGAGCATATGCACTGCATTATAACTGCCCTCAACTGAGCCCCCAGAGAAGCCCACTTCAGCTCTGCTAGATTGGGCCTGGCATGTCCCTAGGCCCTAAACCTCACACTAGCTTGGGTTTCAGACTTTGGTCCATGGAAGACTGGCCCCAAAGCCTTCCTGTTGGGGAACAGCTGAGGAACACCATGGGGATCTGTTCGCCACTCAGGATGTAACTGTTCCATTTAGAACTCTGCAGAACACTTAGCCTAGGAGAAATCTGCCTGCCAGCCCTCAGACTCCCCCCACATTCCCTGGTTTCACTCAGCACAAAACAGGGGCTTACGAATGGCTTTATGACTATCCTCAGCAGGTACACAAGTGGAGCCCACAGATCTTTGTCAGATTGGCTCAGCCATGCCCCTAAGTCCTAAATCTCACCCTAGTTAAGGGTTTCAGACTTTCTTAATGGAAGCCTGTATCCAAAATCCTCCTGATTTTGGCAAACTGTGGCACCCTCCAGGGCTCTGGTTACCTTTCATGAGGAAAGAGAGTCATTTAGAACTCTGAAGAAACCTTTGAGGGGGAGAAATGTTCCTGACCCCTCAGGACACCCCCAATTTCCACATCCATACTGGCTAAAATCAAGGGCATATGCACAGCCCTCCTGTTGGGGAACAGCTGAGGAACACGATGGGGCTCTGTTCGCCACTCAGGGTGTAACCATGCCATTTAGAACTCTGCAGAACACTTAGCGTAGGAGAAATATGCCTGGTGGCCTGTGGACTCCCCTCACATTCCCTGGTTTCACTAAGCACAAAACAGGAGCTTACGAACGGCCTTATGAATATCCTCAGCAGGTACACCTGTGGAGCCCACACATCTTTGTCAGTTTGGCTCAGCCATGCCCCTAAGTCCTAACTCTCACCCTAGTTAGGGGTTTCAGACTTTGGTAATGGAAGCCTGTATCCAAATTCCTTCTGATTGGGCTCAGCCGAGTCACAATCCAGGGCTCTACTTGTCATTCAGGAGGAAACATAGTCATTTAGAACTGTGTAGAAGCCTTAGAGTGGGAGAAATCTCCCTGATTCCTGAGTCCACCCAGAAATTCTACAGCCTCACTTTTCAAAAAACAAAGGCATACACACTGCCTTAGCACTGCCCAAACGGAGCCCCCAGGGAAGCCCACCTCAGCTCTGGTACATTAGGCCTGCCATGTCCCTTGGCCCTAACCATAACCCTAGCTTGTGGTTTCAGACTTTGGTCCATGGAAGAATGGCCCCAAGCCCTCCTAATTGGGAACAGCTGAGATCCAGGGATCTGTTTCCCACTTGAGGTAAATGTGACATTTAGAACTGTGCAGAGCCTTCGGACGTCTGGGTGGCTCAGTTGGTTAAGCAGCTGCCTTCGGCTTAGGTCATGATCCCAGCGTCTGGGATCGAGTCCCACATCAGGCTCCTTGCTTGTCAGGGAGCCTGCTTCTTCCTCTGCCTCTGCCTGCCTCTCTGTCTGCCTGTGCTCGCTCTCTCTCTCTCTCAAATAAATAAATAAAAATCTTAAAAAATGTTTAAAAAATAAAAATTAAAAAAAAGGACCGTGCAGAGCCTTTAGAGTAGGAGAAATCTTCCTTCCAGCCTGAGGTCCACACCCAAGGTCCCCATTTTCACTCAGCACAAAACAGGGGCTTATGAACGGCCTTATGACTGTCCTCAACTGATACACCTGTGCAGCCCACAATGCTGGGTTAGATTGTCTCAGCCATGCCGCGACATCCTAAGTCTCACCCTATTTAGGGGTTTCAGACTTTTTTAATGAGAGCTTGTATCCAAATCTTCCGGATTTGGGCCCCCTGAGGCACACTCCAAGGCTCTGCTTGTCATTCTGAAGGAAACAAGTCATTTAGAACTGTACAGAACCCTAAGAGTGGGAGAAATCTGCCTGAACCCTGAGTTCACACCCAAATTCCACTGCCTCACTAGTCAAAAAGCAAGAGCATATGCACTGCTTTATAACTGCCCTAAACTGAGCCCCCAGAGAAGCCCATTTCAGCTCTGCTAGATTGGGCCTTCCATGTCCCTAGGCCCTAAACCTCACACTAGCTTGGGGTTTCAGACTTTGGTCCTAGGGAGCTACGCCCCAAAGATATCTTTTTGGGGAAACTTGAGGCACACTCCACGGCATTCTGCTTATATCTCAGGAGGAAACAGAGCCATTTAGAAGTGTGCAGACGTTTTAGAGTGGGAGAAATCTGCCTGCCCACTGGAGTTCACACCCCAATACCCGGGTTTCACTCAGCACAAAATAGGGTCTTTGGCAGGGACTTATAACTGTCCTCAACTGCTACACCTGTGGAGTCCACAAGCTGGATTACATTGGCCCAGTCCTGCCGTTAGGTCCTAATTCTCACCCTTGTTAGGGGATTCAGACTTTGGTCATGGAAGCCTGTATCCAAAATCCTCCGGATTGGGGCCAACTGTGGCACACTCCAGGGCTCTGGTTGCCTTTCAGGAGGAAAGAGAGTCATTTAGAACTCTGAAGAAAACTTTGAGGTTGAGAAATCTGACGGACCCCTCAGGACACCCCCAATTTCCGCATACTCACTGGCTAAAAAACAAGGGCATATGCACTGCCTTATGGTGCCCTCAACTGAGCCTTCAGAGAAGGCTACAACAGCTCTGGTAGATTAGGCCTGCCATGTTTCTTGGCCCAAACACTAACCCTAGCTTGGGTTTCAGACTTTGGTCCATGGAAGACTGGCCCCAAAGCCCTCCTGTTGGAGAACAGCTGAGGCACACGATGGGGCTCTGTTCGCCACTCTGGATGTAACTGTGATATTTAAAACATCTGCAGAACACTTAGCCTAGGAGAAATCTGCCTGCCGGCCTGTGGACTCCCCCCACATTCCCTGGTTTCACTAAGCACAAAACAGGGGCTTACGAACAGCCTTATGAATATCCTCAGCAGGTACACCTGTGGAGCCCAAATATCTTTGTCAGATTGGCTCAGCCATGCCCCTATGTCCTAAATCTCACCCTATTTAGGGGTTTCAGACTTTGGTAATGGAAACCTGTATCCCAATTCCTCCTGCTTGGGGCCGGACGAGGCACAACCCAGGGCTTTGCTTGTCATTCAGGAGGAAACAGAGTCATTTAGAACTGTGCAAAAACCCTTAGAGTGGGAGAAATCTCCCTGATTCCTGAGTCCACCCAGAAATTCTACAGCCTTGCTTTTCAAAAAACAAAGGCATACACACTGCCTTAGGACTGCCCTCAACTGAGCCCCCAGAGAAGCCCACCTTAGCATTGGTAGATCAGGCCTGCCATGTCCCTTGGCCCTAACCTTAGCTTGGGGTTTCAGACTTTGGTCTATGGAAGCATGTCCCCAAAGCCCTCCTGATTGGGAACAGCTGAGACACACTCCAGGGATCTGTTTCCCACTTGAGGTAATGTGACATTTAGAACTCTGCAGAGCCTTTAGGGTAGGAGAAATCTATCCAGCCTGAGGTCCACACCCAAAGTCCCCATTTTCACTCAGCACAAAACAGGGGCTTATGAACGGCCTTATGACTTTCCTCAACTGATACACCTGTGCAGCCCACACTGCTGGGTTAGATTGGCTCAGCCATGCCACGACGACCTAACTTTCACCCTATTTAGGGGTTTCCTGACTTTTTTAATGAGAGCTTGTATCCAGATCTTCTGGATTGGGGCCACCTGAGGCACACTCCAAGGCTCTGTTTGCCATTCCGAGGGAAACAGTGTCATTTAGAACTCTACAGAACCCTAAGAGTGGGAGAAATCTGCCTGAACCCTTAGTTCACACCCAAATTCCATGGCCTCATTAGTCAAAAAACAATAGTATATGCACTGCTTTATAACTGCCCTCAACTGAGCCTCCAGAGAAGCCCTCTTCAGCTCTGCTAGATTGGGTCTGCCATGTCCCTAGGCCCTAACCCTCACACTAGCTTGGGGTTTCAGACTTTGGTCCTAGGAAGCCAGGCCCCAAAGACTTCTTTTTTGGGGACACCTGAGGCACACTCCAGGGCCCTCTGCTTATATCTCAGGAGGAAACTGAGCCACTTAGATGTGTGCAGAAATTTTAGAGTGGGAGAAATCTGCCTGCCCATTGGAGGTCACACCCCAATTTCACTCAGCACAAAACAGCCCGGTTTCACTCAGCACAAAACAGGGTCTTAGGCAGGGCCTTATAACTGTCCTCAACTGCTACACCTGTGTAGTCCACACAGCTGGATTATATTGGCCCAGTCCTGCCCCTAGGTCCTAATTCTCACCCTTGTTAGGGGATTCAGACTTTGGTCACGGAAGCCTGTATCCAAAATCCTCCTAATTGGGGCAACGGTGTCACACTCCAGGGCTCTGCTTGCCTTTCAGGAGGAAAGAGAGTCATTTAGAACTCTGAAGAAATCTTTGAGGTGGAGAAATCTGCTTCACCCCTCAGGACACCCCCAATTTCCGCATCCTCACTGGCTAAAAAACAAGGGCATATGCACTTCCTTATGAGTGCCCTCAACTGAACCCCTCGGAAGCCTACATCAGCTCTGGTCGATTAGGCCTGCCATGTCTTGGCCCAATCCCTAACCCTAGCTTGGGTTTCAGACTTTGGTCTATGGAAGACTGGCCCCAAAGCCCTCCTGTTGGGGAACAGCTGAGGCACACGATGGGACTCTGTTCACCACTCAGGATGTAACTGTGCCATTTAGAACTCTGCAGAACACTTAACGTAGGAGAAATCTGCCTGCCGGCCTGTGGACTCCCCCCACATTCCCTAGTTTCACTCAGCACAAAACAGGGGCTTACGAACGGCCTTATGACTATCCTCAGCAGGTACACCTTTGGAGCCCACACATCTTTGTCAGATTGGCTCAGCCATGCCCCTAAGTCCTAAGCCTCACCCTAGTTAGGGGTTTCAGACTTTGTAATGGAAGCCTGTATCCAAATTCCTCCTGGTTGGGGTCAGCGGAGGCACAATCCAGAGCTCTGCTTGTCATTTAGAACTGTGGAGAACCCTTAGAGTGGGAGAAATCTCCCTGATTCCTGAGTCCACCCAGAAATTCTACAGCCTCACTTTTCAAAAAACAAAGGCATTCACACTGCCTTAGACTGCCCTCAACTGAGCCCCCAGGGAAGCCCACCTCAGCACTGGTAGATTAGGCCTGCCATGTCCCTGGCCCTAACCCTAACCCTAGCTTGGGATTTCAGACTTTGGTCCATGGAAGCCTGGATGCAAACTCCTCCTGATTGGGAACAGCTGAGGCACACTCCAGGGATCTGTTTCCCACTCAGGAGGGAACAATGCCATTTAGAAGTCTGTAGAATACTTAGAGTAGGTGAAATCTGCAAGCTGGCCTGATGTCACCCCCCAAATTCCCCGGTTTCTCTCAGCACAAAATGGGGGCTTACGCTGGGCCTTATGACTGTCCTCAACTGATGTACCTGTGGGGTCTACACAGCTGGTTTAGATTGGCCCAGCCATGCCCCTACATCCTAACTCTCACCCTGATTAAGCGTTTCAGACTTTTGTAATGAGAGCTTGTATCCAAATTCTTCCTGATTGGGGCCACCTGAGGTACACTCCAAGGCTCTGCTTGCCATTCAGGAGGAAACAGAGTCATTTAGAACTGTGCAGAGCCTTTAGAATGGTAGAAATATCCCTGAGCCCTCAGTTCACAGCCAAAATCCGTGGCCTCACTAGTCAAAAAAGGGCATATGCACGACTTTATAACTGCCCTCTACTGAGCCCCCAGAGAAGCCCAATTCAGATCTGCTAGATTGGGCCTGTCAGTTCCCAGGCCTTAAACCTAACACTTCCTTGGGGTTTTAGACTTTGGTCCTATGAAGCCTGGCCCCAAAGGCTAATTGATTGGGGATATCTCAGGCGCACTCCAGGGCTCTGCTTGTATCACAGGGGGGAAGAGTCATTTAGAACTGTGCAGAAATTTTAGAGTGGGAGAAATCTGCCTGCCCATCTGAGGTCACCCCGGAATACCCGGTTTCACTCAGGACAAAACAGGGTCTTCTGCAGGGCCTTATAACTGTCCTCAAATGCTACACCTGTGGAGCTCACACAGCTGGGTTAGATTGGCCCAGCCATGCAACTGGGTCCTAACACTCACTCTGGTTATGGGATTCAGACTTTGGTAATGGAAGCTTGTATCAAAAATCCTCCTGATTGGGGCCAACTGTGGCACACTCCAGGGCTCTGCTTGCCTTTCATCATGAAACAGATTCATTTAAAACTCGGGAGAAACCTTAGAGGGGAGAAATCTGACTGAACCCTGAGACACCTCCAATTTCCGCATCCTCACTGGCTAAAAAACAAGGGCATATTCATTGCCTTATGACTGCCCTGAACTTAGCCCCCAGAGAAGCCCACCTCTGCTCTGGTAGATTAGGCATGCCATATCCCTTGGCCCTAACCCTAACCCTAGCTTGGGTTTTCAGACCTAGGTCCATGGAAGCCTGGCCCCAAATCCCTCCTGATTGGGAAAAGCTGAGGCACACTGCAGGGCTCTGTTTGCCACTCAGGAGGGAACCATGGCATTTAAAACTCTGCAGAACACTTAGAGTAGGAGAAATCTGCCTGCCGTCCTGATGTCACCCCCCCCCCCAAATTCCCCAGTTTCTCTCAGCAGAAAACAGGGGCTTACGCACTGCCTTATAGCTGTCCTCAACTGATACACCTGTGGAGCCCACAGTGCTGGTTTAGATTGGCTCAGCCATGCCCTAGGTCCTAACTTTCACCCTAATTAGGGTTTTCAGACTTTGGTAATGAGATCTTGTATCCAAATTCCTCCTGATTGGGAACAGCTGAGGCACACTGCAGGACTCTGTTTGCCACTCAGGAGGGAACCATTCCATTTAAAACTCTGCAGAACACTTAGAGTAGGAGAAATCTGGCTGCCATCCTGATGTCACCCCCCAAATTCCCCAGTTTCTCTCATCACAAAACGGGCTTACACACCGCCTTATGGCTGTCCTCAACTGATACACCTGTGGAGCCCACAGTGCTGGGTTAGATTGGCCCAGCCATGCCATAGGTCCTAACTCTCACCCTAATTAGGGGTTTCAGACTTTGGTAATGAGAGCTTGTATCCAAATTACTCCTATTTGGGGCCACCTGAGGCACACTTCAAGGCTCTGCTTGCCATGCAGGAGGAAAGAGAGTCATTTAGAACTGTGCAGAACCCTTAGAGTGGGAAAAATCTGACTGATCCCTGAGTTCACACCAAAATTCCAGCGGCCTCACTAGTCAAAAAAAGGCATATGCGCAGCTTTATAACTGCCTTCAACTGAGCCCGCAGAGAACCCCCTTCAGCTCTGCTAGATTGGGCCTGCCATGTTCCTAGGCCATAACCCTAACACTAGCTTGGCTTTCAGGCTTTGGTCCTAGGAAGCCTGGCCTCAAAGTCTTCTTGTTTGGCGACACCTGAGGCACACTCCAGGAATCTGCTTTTATCTCAGGAGGGAACAGACCATTTAGAACTGTGCAGAACCCTGAGAGTGGGAGAAATCTGCCTGCCCATCTGAGGTCACCCCGGAGTACCCCGGTTTCACTCAGCACAAAACAGGGTCTTATGTACGGCCTTATAACTGTCCTGAACTGCCACAACTGTGGAGCCCACACAGCTGGGTTAGATTGACCCAGTCATGCCACTAGGACCTAACTCTCACCCTTCTTAGGAGATTCAGACTTTGGTAATGGAAGCCTTTACCCAAAATCTTCCTGACTGGGGCCAACTGAGGGACACTCCATGGCTCTGCTTGCCTTACAGGAGGAAACAGAGTCATTTAATATTGTGGAAAACCCTTAGAATGGGGGAAATCTGACTAACCCCTGAGCCCCCCCCCCAATTCCACTACCTCACTGGCTAAAAAAAAGGGCATATGCACTGCCTTATGAGTGCCCTCAACTGAGCCCTCAGAGAAGCCCACGTCAGCTCTGGTAGATTAAGCCTGCCATGTCCCTTGGCCCTAACCTTAATCCTAGCTTGGGGTTTCAGACTTTGGTCCATGGAAGCCTGGCTCCAAAGCCCCCCTGATTGGGAACAGCTGAGGCACACTCCAGGGCTCTGTTCGCCACTCCGGAAGTAACTGTGCCATTTAGAACTCTGTAGAACACTTAGAGTGGGAGAAACCTGCCCGACCCCTTAGATCACCCCCAAATTCCTCGGCCTCCCTGGTCAAAACACAAGGGCATACGCACTGCCTTATGACTGCCCTCAACTGAGCCCCCAGAGAAGCCCATTTCAGCTCTGCTAGATTGGGCCTGCCATGTCCCTAGGCCCTAACCCTAACACGTGCTTGGCTTTCAGGCTTTGGTCCTAGGAAGCCTGGCTCCAAAAACTTCTTGATTGGGGACACCTGAGTCACACTCCAGGCCTCTCCTTGCATCTCAGGAGGGAACAGGGCCACTTAGAACTGTGCAGAAACCTTAGAGTGGGAGAATTCTGCCTGCCCATCTGAGGTTACCCCCAAATGCCCCGGTTTCACTCAGCAAAAAACAGAGGCTTATGCCAGGCCTTATGAGTGTCCTCAAGTGATACACCTATGCTGCCCACACATCTGAGTTAGGTTGGCCCTGCCATGTGCCTAGGTCCTAATTCTCACCCTAGTTGTGGGTTTAAGACTTTGGTAATGGAAGCCTGTATCCAAACTCCTCCTGATTGGTGCCAACTGAGGCACATTCCAGAGATCTGCTTGCCTTTCAGGAGGAAACTGTTTCATTTAACTGTGTAGAACCCGTCGAGTGGGAGAAATCTGAAGTCACCCCCAAATTCCACGGCCTCAGTGGTCAAAACACAAGGGCATACGCACTGCCTTATGACTGCCCTCAACTAAGCCCCAGAGAAGCCCACTTCAGCTCTGCTAGATTGGGCCAGCCATGTGCGAGGCCCTAACCCTAAAACTTGCTTGGGTTTTCAGATGTTGGTTCTTGGAAGTGTGGCCTCAAAGCCTTCTTGAATGGGGACACCTGAGGCACACTCCAGGGCTCTGCTTGCATCTCAGGAGGGAACAGAGCCATTTAGAACCCTTAGAGTGGGAGAAATCTGCCCGAACCCTGATGTCACCCCCAAATTCCGCATCCTCACTGGATAAAGAACTATGGCATATGCACAGTCTTATGACTGCCCTCAACTGAGCCCGCAGAGAAGCCCACCTCAGCTCTCGTAGATTAGCCGTGCCATATCGCTCGGCCCTAACACTAACCCTAGCTTGGGGTTTCAGACTTTGGTCCATGGAATCCGGGCCCCAAAGCTCTCCAAAGTGGGAAGAGCTGAGGCACACTCCAGGGCTCTGTTTGCCACTCAGGAGCATAATGTGCCATTTTTAAATGTGCAGAAACCATAAAGTAGGAGAAATCGGCCTGCCAGGCTGAGATCATTCCCCCCAATTTCCCGGTTTCACTTAGCACAAAACTAGGGCATATGCACGGCCTTATGACTGTCCTCAACTGATAAACCTGTGGAGCTCACATAGCTGGGTTAGATTGGCTCAGCTATGCCCCTACGTCCTAACCTTCACCCTAGTTAGGGGTTTCAGACTTTGGTAATGGAAACCTGTATCCAAAGTCCTCCTGATTGGGGCAACCCGAGGTACTCTCTAGGTCTCTGCTTGTCATTCAGTAGGAAAGAGAGTCATTTAGAATTGTGCAGAACTGTTAGAGTGGGAAAAATCTGCCTGACCCCTGAGTTCATCCCCAAATTCTGCCGCCTCACTTGTCAAAAAAACAAGGGCATACCCACTGCCTTTTGAACTGCCCTCAACTGAGCACCCAGAGAAGCCCACTTCAGGTCTGCTAGATTGGGCCAGCCATGTCCCTAGTCCCTAAACATAACAATAGGTTGGGATTTTCAGGCTTTGGTTTTTGGAAGCCAGTCCCCAAAGCCTTCTTGACTGGGGACACCTGAGGCACACTCCAGGGCTCTGGTTGCATCTCAGGAGGGAACAGTGTCAGAACTGTGCAGAACCCTTAGAGTGGTTGAAATCTGAATGACGCCTGATATCACCCCCAATTTCTGCGGCATCACTGGTCAAAAAACAAGGACATATGCACTGCCTTATGAATGTCCTCAACTGAGCCCCCAGAGAAACCCACTTCAGCTCTGCTAGGTTGGGCCTGCCATGTCCCTAGGCCCTAACTCTAACACTAGCTTGGGGTTTCAGACTTTGGTTCTTAGAAGCCTGGTCCCAAACACTTCTTGATTTGGGACACTTGAGGCACACTCCAGGACTCTCTTGCATCTCTGGAGTGAATAGGGCCATTTAGAACTGTGCAGAACCCTGAGAGTGGGAGAAATCTGCCTACCCATCTGAGGTCTCCTCCAAATGCCCCGGTTTCAGTCAGCACAAAACAGGGGCTTATGCAAGGCCTTATGACTGTCCTCAACTGATACACCTGTGGAGCACACACATCTGGGTATGATTGGCCCTGCCATGTCCCTAGGTCCTAACTCTCACCCTAGTCGTGGGTTTCAGACTTTGGTAATGGAAGCCTGTATCCAAAATCCTCCTGATTGGTGCCAACTGAGGCACACTCCAGAGATCTGCTTGCCTTTCAGGAGGAAACTGTTTCATTTAACTGTGCAGAACCCTTTGAGTGGGAGAGATCTGCCCGACTCCTGATGTCACCCCCAAATTCTGTGGCCTCACTGGTCAAAAAACAAGCAAATATGCAGTGCCTTATGAATGCCATCAACTGAGCACCCAGAGAAGCCACTTCAGCTCTGCTCTGATTGGGCCTGCCCTATCCCTAGGCCCTAACCCTAACACTAGCTTGGGGTTTCAGACTTTGGTTCTTGGAAGCCTGGCCCCAAAGACTTCTTGCTTGGGGACACTTGAGGCACACTCCAGGGCTCTCCTTGCATCTCAGGAGGGAACAGGGCCATTTCGAACTTGTAGAACACTTAGAATGAGACAAATCTGCCTGCCCATCCGAGGTCACCCCCAAATGCCCCGGTTTCACTCAGCACAAAACAGGGGCTTACACAAGGCCTTAAGACTGTCCTCAACTGAAACAACTGTGGAGCCCACACATCTAGGTTAGATTGGGCCTGTGATGTCCCTAGGTCCTAACTCTCACCCTAGTTAGGGGTTTCAGACTTTAGTAATGGAAGCCTGTATCCAAAATCCTCCTGATTGGTGCCAACTGAGGCACACTCCGGAGCTCTGCCAGCCATTCAGGAGGAAACAGAGTCATTTACAACTGTGCAGAACACTTAGAGTGGGAAAAATCTGCCTGATGCCTGTGGTCACCTCCAAATTCCGTGTCCTCACTGGACAAAAAAACAAGGGGATATGCACTGCCTATGGCTGCCCTCAACTGAACCCCCAGAGAATCCGACCTCATCCCTGGTCGATTAGGCCTGCCAAGTCCCTTGGCCCTAACCCTAACCCCAGCTTGGGGTTTGAGACTTCTGTCCATGGAAGCCTGGCCCCAAAGCCCTCCTGATTAGGAATAGCTGAGGCACACTCCCAGACTCTTTTTGCCACTCAGGAAGAAACCGTGCTATTAACAGCTTTGCAGAACCCTTAGAATAGGAGAAATCTGCCTGCCAGCCTGAGATCATGACCCAAATTCCCCGGTTTCACTCAGCACAAAACAGGGGCTTACCCACGACCTTATGACTGTCCTCAACTGATACACCTGTGGAGCCCACACATCTTTGTTAGATTGGCTCAGCCATGCCCCTAAGTCCTATATCTCACCCTAGTTAGGGGTTTCAGACTTTGGTAATGTAAGCCTGTATCCAAATTCCTCCTGATTAGGGCCACCCGAGGCACACTCCAGGGCTCTGATTGTCATTAAGGAGGAAACAGAGTCATTTAGAACTGTGCAGAACCCTTAGAGTGGGGGCAATCACCCTGATCCCTGAGTTCACCCACAGAATCTGCAGCCTCACTAGTCATAAAACAAAGGCATACACACTGCCTTATGATGCCCTCAACTGAGCCCACAGAGAACCCCACTTCAGCTCTGCTATATTGGGCCTGCCATGTCCCTAGGTCCTAACCCTAACATTAGCTTGGGGTTTCAGACTTAGGTCCTAGGAAACCTGGCCCCAAAGACGTATTGATTGGTGACATCTGAGGCACACTCTAGGGCTCTGCTTGTATCTCAGGGGGGAACAGAGCCATTTAGAACTCTGCAGAAATTTCAGAGTGGGAGAAATCTGCCTGCCCATCTGAGGTCACCCCCAAATACCCTGTTTTCACTCAGCACTAAGCAGGGTCTTATGCAGGGTGTTATAACTGTCCTCAAATGCTATCTCTGTGGAGCCCACACAGCTGGGGTACATTGGCCCAGCCATGCCCCTAGGTCCTAATTCTCACCCTTGTTAGGGGATTCAGACTTTGGTAATGGAAGCCTGTATCCAAAATCCTCCTGATTGGGGTCAACTGTGGCACACTCCATGGCTCTGCTTGCCTTTCAGGAGGAAACAGAGACATTTAAAACTCTGGAGAAACCTAAGAGGGGGAGAAATCTGCCTGACCGCTGAGTTCACCCACAAAATCTGCAGCCTCACCAGTCATAAAACAAAGGCATACATACTGCCTTATGATGCTCTCAACTGAGCCCCCAGAGAACCTCACTTCAGCTTTGCTAGATTGGGCCTGCCCTGTCCCTAGGCCCTAATCCTAGCACTAGCTTAGGGTTTCAGACTTTGGTCCTAGGAAGCCTCGCCCCAAAGACTTATTGATTGGGGACATCTGAGGCACACTCTAGGGCTCTGCTTGTATCTCAGGGGGGAACAGAATCATTTAGAACTCTGCAAAACATTTAGAGTGGGAGAAATCTGTCTGCCCATTGGAGGTCACGCCCAAATACCCCGGTTTGACTCAGCACAAAACAGGGTCCTAGGCAGGGCCTTATAACTGTCATCAACTGCTACACCTGTGGAGTCCACACAGCTGGATTACATTGGCCCAGTCCTGCCCCTAGGTCCTAATTCTCACCCTTGTTAGGGGATTCAGACTTTGGTCATGGAAGCCTGTATCCAAAATCCGCCTGATTGGGGCCAACTGTGGCACACTCCAGGGCTCTGCTTGCCTTTCAGGAGGAAAGAGAGTCATTTAGAATTCTGAAGAAACCTTTGAGGGGGAGAAATCTGCCTGAACCCTGAGAACTCCCCTAATTTCTGCATCCTCACTGGCTAAAAAACAAGGGCATATTCATGGCTTTATGACTGCCCTCAACTTAGCCCCCAGAGAAACCCACCTCTGTTCTGGTAGATTAGGCCTGCCATGTCCCTTGGCCCTAACCCTAACCCTAGCTTGGGGTTTCAGACTTTGGTCCATGGAAGCCTGGCCCCAAAGCCCTCCTGATTGGGAACAGTTGAGGCACACTCCAGGGCTCTGTTTGCCACTCAGGACGAAACTGTGCCATTTATAACTCTGCAGAAATCTTAGAGTAGGAGAAATCTACCTGGCGGACTGAGGTCACCTCCCCAATTTCCCGGTTTCACTCAGCACAAAACTGGGGCGTATGCACGGCCTGAAGACTGTCCTGAACTGATACATCTGTGGAGCACACTCATCTGGGTTAGATTGGCTCAGCTATGCCCCTAGGTCCTAACCCTCACCCTAGTTAGGGGTTTCAGACTTTGGTAATGGAAACCTGTATCCAAAGTCCTCCTGATTGGGGCAACCCGAATTCAACTCCAGGGCTCTGCTTGCCATTCAGGAGGAAAGAAAGTCATTTAGAACTGTACAGAACCATTAGAGTGGGGAAAGATCTGCCTGACCCCTGAGTTCACCCCCAAATTCCACCGCCTCACTCGTCAAAAAAACAAGGGCATACACACTGCCTTACGACTGCACTCAACTGAGCCCCCAGAGAACCCCACTTCAGCTCTCTAGATTGTGCCTTCCATGTCCCTAGGCCCTAACCCTAACACTAGCTTGGGGGTGCAGATGTTTGTTCTTGGAAGCCTGGCCCCAAAGCCTTCTTCACAAGGGACACCTAATGCACAATCCAGGGCTCTGCTTGCATCTCAGGAGGGAACAGAGCCATTTAGAACTGTGCAGAACACTTAGAGTGCAAGAAATCTGCCTGACCCCTGAGTTCATCCCCAAATTCCGCGTCCTCACTGGCTAAAAAACTCTGGCATATGCACTGCCTTATGATTGCCTTCAACTGAGCCCCCAGAGAAGCCAACCTCAGTTCTCGTAGATTAGGCCTGCCATATCCCAAGGCCCTAAACCTAACACTAGCTTGGGGTTTCAGACGTTGGTTCTTGGAAGCCTGGCCCCAAAGCCTTCTTGACTAGGGACACCTGAGGCACACTCCAGGGCTCTGGTTGCATCTCAGGAGGGAACAGAGCCATTTAGAACGGTGCAGAACCCTTATGGTGGGAGAAATATGCCCGTGGCCTCACTGGTCAAAAAACAAGGGCATACACACTGCCTTATGAATGCCATCAACTGAGACCCCAATGAAGCCCACTTCAGCTCTGCTAGATTGGACCTACCATGTCCCTAGACCCTAACACTAACACTAGCTTGGGGTTTCAGACATTAGTCCCTGGAAGCAATGCCCCCAAAGATTTCTTCATTGGGGACACTTGAGGCACACTCCAGGGCTCTGCTTGCATCTCAGGTGGAAATAGGACCATTTAGAACTATGCAGAATCCTTAGAGTGGGAGATTATCTGCCTGCCCATTTGAGGTCACCTCCAAATGCCCCTGTTTCACTCAGCACAAAACAGGGGCTTATGCAAGCCTTTATGAATGTCCTCAACTGATAAAGATATGGAGCTCACACACCTGGGTTAGATTGGCTCAGTCATGCTCCTAGGTCCTAACTCTCACCATAGTCAGGGGTTTCAGACTTTGGTAATGGAAGCCTGCATACAAATTCCTCATGATTGGGGCCACCGGAGGCACACTCCTGGGCTCTGCTTGCCATTCAGGAGGAAACAGAGTCATTTAGAACTGTGCAGAACTCTTAGAGCGGGAGTAATCTGCCTGAACCCTGAGTTCACACCAAAATTGTGCGGCCTCACTAGTCAGAAAACAAGGGCATATGCGCTGTTTTATAACTGCCCTCAACTGAGCCCCCAGAGAAGCCCACTTCAGCTCTGCTAGATTGGGCCTGCCATGTCCCTAGGCCCTAAACCTAACCCTACCTTGGGGTTTCAGAATTTGGTCCATCGAAGCCTGGACCCAAAGCCCTCCAGATTGGGAAGAGCTGAGGCATGCTCCAGGACTCTGTTTGCCACTCAGGATCACAACGTGCCATTTATAACTGTGCAGAAACCGTAGAGTAGGAGAAATTGGCCTGCCAGGCTGAGATCACCCCCCCCCCATTTCCCGGTTTCATTCAGCACAAAACTAGGGCATATTCACGGCCTTATGACTGTCTTCAACTGATAAACCTGTGGAGCTCACATAGCTGGGTTAGATTGGCTCAGCTATGCCCCTAGGTCCTAACCTTCACCCTAGTTAGGGGTTTCAGACTTTGGTAATGGAAACCTGTATCCAAAGTCCTCCTGATTGGGGCAACCCGAGGTACACTCTAGGGCTCTGCTTGCCATTCAGTAGGAAAGAGAGTCATTTAGAATTGTGCAGAACTGTTAGAGTGGGAAAAATCTGCCTGACCCCTGATTTCATCCCCAAATTCCGCCGCCTCTCTCGTCAAAAAAACAAGGGCATACCCACTGCCTTATGACTGCCCTCAACTGAGCCCCCAGAGAAGCCCACTTCAGCTCTGCTAGATGGGGCCTCCCATATCCCTAGGCCCTACCCTAACCCTAGCTTGGGGTTCCAGACGTTGATTCTTGGAAGCCTGACCCCGAAGACTTCTACTGGGGACACCTGAGGCACACTCCAGGGCTCTGCTTGCATCTTAGGAGGGAACAGAGCCATTTAGAACTGTGCAGAACCCTTAGAGTGGGAGAAATCTGCCTGAACCCTGAGTTCACACCGAAATTGCGCGGCCTCACTGGCCAAAAAACAAGGGCATATGCCCTGTTTTATAACTGCCCTCAACTGAGCCTCTAGAGAAGCCCACTTCAGCTCTGCTAGATTGAGCCTGCCATGTCCCTAGGCCTTAACCCTAACACTAGCTTGGGGTTTCAGACTTTGGATCTTGGAAGCCTGGTCCCAAAGAATTCTTGACTGGGGACACCTGAGGCACACTCCAGGCTCTCCTGCATCTCTGGAGGGAACAGGGCCCTTTAGAACTGTGAAGAATCTTTAGAGTGGGAGAAATCTGCCTGCCCATCTGAGGTTACCCCCAAATGCCCCGGTTTCACTCGGCACAAAACTGGGGCTTAGGCAAGGCCTTATGAGTGTCCTCAACTGATACACCTGTGGAGTCCACACATCTGGGTTAGATTGGCCCTGCCATGTCCCTAGGTCTAAATCTCACCCTAGTTGGGTGTCTCAGACTTTGGTAATGGAAGCCTGTATCTAAAATCCTCCTGATTGTTGCCAACTGAGGCACACTCCAGAGCTCTGCTTGACTTTCAGGAGGAAACAGAGTCATTTAACTGTGCAGAACCCTTAGAGTGGGAGAAGTCTGCCTGAACCCTGAGGTTATCCCCAAATTACACGTCCTGACTGGCCAAAAAACAGGGGTATATGTACTGCATTATGTTTGCCCTCAACTGAGCCCCCAGAGAAGCCCACCTCAGCTCAGGAAGATTAGGCCAGCCATGTCCCTCGGCCCTAACCCTAACCCCAGCTTGGGGTTTGATTCTTCCATCCATGGAAGTCTGGCCCCAAAATCCTCTAGTTGGGAACAGCTGAGTCACACTCCAGGGCTCTTTTTTCCACTCAGGAGGATACCGTGCCATTTAGAACTGTGCAGAACCTTTAGAGTAGGAGAAATATGCCTGCTGGCCTAAAGTCACCCCCTCCCAATCCCTCAGTTTTACTCGGAATAAAACAGGGGCTTACGGCCTTTTGACTGTCTTCAACTGATACACCTGTGGAGCCCACACAGCTGGGTTCAATTGGCTCAGCTATGCCCCTAAATCCTAACCCTCATCCTAGTTAGGGATTTCAGACTTTGGTAATGGAAGCCTGTATCCAAAGTCCTCCTGATTGCGGCCACCCGAGGTACACTCCAGGGCTCTGCTTGCCATTCAGGAGAAAACAGAGTCATTTAGAAATGTGCAGAACCCTTAGAGTGGGAAAAATCTGCCTGACCCCTGAGTTCACCCCCAAATTCCTCGGCTTCACTCTTCAAAAAAACAAGGGCATATGCACGGTCTTATACTGCCCTCAACTGAACCCCCAGAGATGCCCACCTCAGCTCTGGTAGATTAGGTCTGCCATGTCTCTCGGCCCTATCCCTAACCTCAGCTTGGGGTTTGAGACCTCCTTCCATGGAAGCCTGGCCCCAAAGCCCTCCTGATTGGGAACAGCTGAGGCACACTCCAGCACTCTGTTTGCCACTCAGGGGGAAACCGTGCCATTTACAACTGTGCAGAGCCCTTAGAGTAGGAGAAATCTGCCAGCTGGCCTGAGGTCACCTGCCCAGTCCCTCGGTTTCACTCAGAATAAAACAGGGGCTTACTCACAGCCTTTTGACTGTCCTCAACTGATACACCTGTGGAGCCCACACAGCTGGGTTAGATTGGCTCAGCTATGCCCCTAACTCTTAACCCTCACCCTAGTTAGGGGTTTCAGACTTTGGTAATGGAAGCCTTTATCTAAAGTCCTCCTGATTGGGACAACTGAGGTATACTCCAGGGCTCTGCTTGCCATTCAGGAGGAAACAGAATCATTTAGAAATGTACAGAATGCTTAGAGTGGGAAAAATCTTCCTGACCCCTGAGTTCACCCCCAAATTCCTCGATCTCACTCTTCAAAAATACAAGGGCATATGCACTGTCTTATGACTGCACTCAACTGAGCCCCTAGAGAAGCCCACTTCAGCTCTGCTAGATTGGGCCTGCTATGTCTCTAGGCCCTAATGCTAACACTAGCTTGGGGTTTCAGACGTTGATTCTTGGAAGCCTGGCCCCAAAGCCTTCTTGACTAGGTACACCTAGGCACACTCCAGGGCTCTCCTTGAATCTCATGAGGGAATAGAGCCATTTAGGACTGTGCAGAACCCTTAGAGTGGGAGAAATCTGCCTGACCCCTTAGGTCACCCCCAAATTTCTCAGCCTCACTGGTCTAAACACAAGGGCATATGCACTGCCTTATGACTGCCCTCAACGGAGCCCCCAGAGAAGCCCACTTCAGCTCTGCTAGATTGCGCCTGCCATATCCCTAGGCCCTAACCCTAACACTAGCTTGTGGGTTCAGACTTTGGTTCTTGGAAGCCTGGCCCCAAAAACGTCTTGTTTGGGGACACCTGAGGCACACTCCAGGGCTCTCCTTGCATCTCAGGAGGGAACAGGGCCATTTAGAACTGTGCAGAAACCTTAGAGTGGGAGAAAGCTGCCTGCCCATCTGAGGTCACCCCCAAATGCCCTGGTTTCACTCAGCACAAAACAGGGGCTTATGCAAGGCCTTATGAGTGTCCTCAACTGATACACCTATGCTGCCCACACATCTGGGTTAGATTGGCCCTGCCATGTCCCTAGGTCCTAACTCTCACCCTAGTTAGGGTTTTTGACTTTGGTAATGGAAGCCTGTATCCAAAATCCTCCTTTTTGGTGCCAACTGAGGCACACTCCAGGGCTCTGCTTGCCTTTTTGGAGGAAACAGTTTCATTTAACTGTACAGAACCTTTAGAGTGGGGGAAATCTGCCTGACCCCTGAGGTCATCCCAAAATTCCGCGTCCTCACTGGACAAAAAATAAGGGTATACGCACTGCCTTATGACTGCCCTCAACTGAACCCCCAGAGATTCCCACCTCAGCTCTGCTAGATTAGGCCTGGCATGTCCCTCGGCCCTAACCCTCACACCAGCTTGGGGTTTGAGACTTCTGTCCATGGAAGCCTGGCCCAAAAGCCCTCCTGATTAGGAACAGGTGAGGCACACTCTAGGGCTCTGTTTGCCACTCAGGAGGAAACCATGCCATTTAGAACCGTGCAGATCCCTTAGAATAGGGAAATCTTCCTGCCAGCCTGAGCCCCCCCCCCCAATTCCCCGGTTTCACTAAGCACAAAATAGAGGCTTACTCATGGTCTTATGACTGTCCTCAACTGATACACCTGTGGATCCCCCACAGCTCAGCTAGATTGGCCCACCCATGCCCCTAAGTCCTACCTCTCACCCTAGTTAGGGGTTTCAGACTTTGGTAATGGAATCCTGTATCCAAATATCAGTTGAGGGCAGTCATCAGGCAGTGTGTAAGCCCCTGGTTTGTGGTCAGGGAGGCCGCCGAATTTGGGGGTGATCTCTGGGGAGCAGGCAGTTTTCTCTCATTCTAAGGGTTCTGCACAGTTCTAAATGGCACGGTTCCCACCTGACTGGCAATCAGAGCGCTGGTGTGTGCTTTAGGGGTCTCCAATCAGGAGGGCTTTGGGGCCAGGCTTCCATGGACCAAAGTCTGAAACCCCAAGATAGGGTTAGGTTTAGGGCCTAGCGGCATGGCAGGTCTGAACTACAAGAGCTGAGGTGGGCTCCTCAGGAGGCTCAGTTGAGGCCAGTCATGAGGCTGTGTGTAAGCCCCTGGTTTGTGGCCTGTGAGGCCGCTGAGTTTGTGGTTGACCTCAGGCAGTCAGGCAGATTATTCCCACTCTCTGGGTTCTGCACAGGTCTAAGTGGCATGGTTTCCTCCTGAGTGGCAAGCAGAGCCCTGGAGTGAGCCTCTGTGGTCTGCTATCCAGAGAGCTTTGGGGCCAGGCTTCCATTCCATTCCAATTTGGCTTCAGGAAATTCTGAAACCCCAAGCTAGGGTTAGGCTTAGGGCCCAAGGGCATGGCAGGTCAAGATGCCTGTGCTGAGGCTGGCTCTCTGGGGTTTGAGTTGAGGGTGGTTGTTTTTCAGCACCTCAGCCTCCATTTTAGTGGCCAGGATTGCAGTCGAATGAGTGGGAGGCGTCAGGGTTGCTTGCAGATTTCTCCTCTCCTCGGAGGGGTCTGAACAGCTCCAAGTGGCAGCGTTTCCAGCTGCGTGGCAGGCAGACTCTTGGGGTGAGATTCAGGGTGCTCAGTCTGGAGGGCTTGTGGGACAGGTTTCAGGGGACGGAAGCCTGAAAAGCACACCTAGCATTAGGGTTAGGGTTAGGTCCTAGGGGTAGGGGCGTGGCATGCTGCTCTACCAGAGCTGAGTGGGCTCCTCTGTGGGCTCAGTTGAGGGCTGTCATAAGGCAGCGGGTAAGCTCTTGGCTTGTGGCCAGTAAGGTCACCGATTTTGGGGTTGAGATCAAGGGGGGAGGCAGATTTCTCCCATGCTAGGGTTCTGCACAGTTCTAAATGGTACGATTTTCTCATGAGTGGCAAGCTGAGCCCTGGAGTGTGCCTCAAGGGTCCCCAATCAGGATGGCTTTGGGGCCAGGCTTCCATGGACCAAAGTCTGAAACCCCAAGTTAGGGTGAGGATTAGGGCCTAAGGGCATGGTTGTCGTAATCTACGTGAGCTGAGGTGGGCTCCTCTGGGAGCTCAGTTGAGGGCAGTCATAAGGCAGTGCATAATCGCCTGTTTTGTGGCCAGTGAGGCTGCGGAATTTGGGGGTGACCTCTGGGGGCCAGGCAGATTTCTCCCACTGTAAGTGTCTGCACAGTTCTAAAAGGCACGGTTTCCTCCTGAGTGGCAAGCAGAGCCCTGGAGTGTGCCTCAGGGGTCCACAATCAGGAGTGCTTTGGGGCCAGGCTTCTATGGACCAAAGTCTGAAACCCCAAGCTAGGGTTAGGGTTAGGTCCTAGGGGCATGGCAGGCCCGATCTGCCAGAGTTGAGGTGGACTCTCTGGAGGCTCAGTTGAGGGCTGTCCTATGGCAGTGCGTAAGCCCCTGTTTTGTGTCCCATGAGGCTGCCGGATGTAGGGGTGACCTCAAGGGGTTAGGCAGATTTCTCCCACTCTAAGGGTTCTTCACAGTTCTACATGGCACGGTTTCCTCCTGAGTGACAAGCACAGCCTTGGAGTGTGCCTCAGGGGTCCCCAGTCAGGAGGGCTTTGGGGCCAGGCTTCCATGGACCAAAGTCTGAAACCCTAAGCTAGGGTTAGGGATAGAGCCTAGGGGCATGGCATGCCTGATCTACCAGAGCTGAGGTGGGCTTATCTGGGGGCTTGGTTGAGGGCAGTCATAAGGCAATGAGTAAGCCCCTAGTATGTGACCAGTGAGGCCGCTGAATGTGAGGGTGACCTCAGGGGTCATCCAGATTTCTCCCACTCTCAGAGTCCTGCAAGTTCTAAATGGCAAGGTTTCCTCCTGAGTGTTAAGAGGAGCCCTGGAGTGTGCCTAAGGGGTCCCCAATCAGGAGTGCTTTGAGTCTGGGCTTCCATGGACCAAAATCTGAAACCCCAAGGTTGGGTTAGGATTAGCACCTAGGGGCATGGCTGGCCCAATCTAACCAAGCTATGGTAGGCTTCTCTCAGGGTTCAGTTGAGGGCAATCATAAGGCAGTGCATAAACCCATGGATTGTGGCCAGTGAGGCCACCGAATTTGGGGGTGACCTCAGGGGATCATGCAGATTTCTCCTACACGAAGTGTTCTACACAGTTCGAAATGGCAAGGTTCCCTCCTGTGAGGCAAGCAGAGCTTTGTCGGGTGCCTCAGGGGTCCCCATTCAGGAGGGCTTTGGGGCTACACTTCCATGGACCAAAGTTTGAAACCCCAAACTAGGGTTAGGGCCTAGGGGCATGGCTAGCCCGATCTTCCAAGCTATGGTAGGCTTCTCTGGGGGCTCAGTTGAGGGCAGTATTAAGGCAGTGCGTAAGCCCCTGGTTGGTGGCCAGTGAGGCTGCCGAATTTGGGGGTGACCTCGGGCAGGCAGGGAGAGTACTCCCACTCTCAGGGTTCTGCAGAGTTCTAAGTGGCACGGTTTCCTCCTGAGTGTCAAACAGAGCCCTGGAGTGTGCCTCAGGAGTCCCCAATCAGGAGGGCTTTGGGTCCAGGCTTCCATGGACCAATGTCTGAAACACCAAGCTAGGGTTAGGGTTATGGCCTAGTGGCATGGTAGGCCCAATCTACCATTGCTGAGGTGGGCTCCTTGGGGCTCAGTTGAGGGCAGTCAAAAGGCAATGCATAAACCCCTGGATTGTGGTGAGGGTGGCCGCCGAATTTGGGATTGACATCAGGGGGCATGCAGATTTTTCCCACTCAAAGGGTTCTGCACAGTTCTAAATGGCACAGTTTCTTCCTGAGTGCCAAGCAGAGCCCTGGAGTGTGCCTCAGGAGTCCCCAATCAGGAGGGCATAGATGCCAGGCTTCCATGGGCCAAAATTTGAAACCCCAAGCTAGAGTTAGTGTTAGGTCCTAGAGGCATGGCAGTCCCAATCTACAAGAGCTGAGGTGGGCTCCTTTGGGGGCTCAGTTGAGGGCAGGCATAAGGCAGTGTGTAAGGCCCTCTTTTATGGTCAGTGAGGCGGCCGAATTTGGGGGTTACCTCAGTGGTGCAGGCAGATTTCCCCCACTCTAAGTGTTCTGCACAGTTCTAAATGGCACGGTTTCCGCCTGAGTGGTAAGCAAAGCTCTGGAGTGTGCCTCAGGGGTCCCCAATCAGTACGGCTTTGGGGCCAGGCTTCCATAGACCAAAGTCTGAAACCGAAGCTAGAGTTAGGGTTACGGCCTAGAGGCATGGCAGGCCCGATCTACCAGACCTGAGCTGGACTCCTCTCGGGGCACAGTTGAGGGAAGTCATAAGGCAGTGGGTAAGTTCCTGGTTTGTGGTCACTGAGGCCTCTGGATGTGGGGGTGACCTCAGGGGCACAGGCAGATTTCCTTCACTCTAAGGTTTCTGCACAGGTCTAAATGGCACGGTTTTCTCCTGAGTGCCAAGCAGAGCCCTGGATTTTGCCTCAGGGGTCCCCAATCAGGAGGGTATTGGGCCAGACTTCCATGGACCAAAGTCTGACACCCCAAGCTAGGGTCAGGGTTAAGGCCTAGGGGCATGGCAGGCCCGATCCACCAGAGTTGAGGTGGTCTCCTCTGTGGCTCAGTTGAGGGTAGTCATTAGGTAATGCGTATGCCCTTATTTTGTGGCTAGTTAGGCTGCAGAATTTGGGTATAACCTCAGGGGGGCAGACAGATTTACCCCACTCTAAGGGTTCTGCAGTGTTCTAAATGGAATGTTTTCCTCCTGCGTGGCATGCAGAGTCCTGGAGTGTGCCTCAGGGGTCCCCAAACAGGAAGGCTTTGGGTCCAGGTTTCCATGGACCAAGGTCAGAATCCCAAAGCTAGGGTTAGCATTAGGGCCTAAGGGCAGGGCAGGTCAATCTGCCTATGCTGAGCCTGGCTCTCTGGGGGGTTGATTTGAGGGTGGTTTTCATTCAGCATGTCAGCCTCTGTTTTAGTGGCCAGGGGAGCCATCAAATGAGTGGGAGTGGTCAGGGATGCTTGCAGATTTCTCCTCTCCTCACTGGGGGCTGCTCAGCTCCAAGAGCCAGAGTTTCCAATGGCCTGGCAGGCAGACTCTTGGGATCAGATTCAGTGTGCTCAGCTCCGGGGACTTGTGTGGGACAGGCTTCAGGGGACAGATGCCTGAAACACCAAACGAGTGTTAGGGTTAGTGTTAGGGCCTAGAGCCATGGCAGGCCTGATCTACCAGAGCTGAGTGGGCTCATCTGGGGGCTCAGTTGAGGAGAGTCATAAGGCAGTGTGCAAGCCCATTGTTTATGGATAGTGAGACCGCCAAATTTGGGGGTGACCTCAGGGAGGCAGGCACATTTCTCCCATTCTATCGGTTCTGCACAGTTCTAAATGGCACAGTTTCCACTTGAGTGGTAAACAGAGCCCTGGAGTGTGCCTCAGGGGTCCCGAATCAGAAGGAATTTGGCCAGGCTTCCATGGACCAAAGTTTGAAACTCCAAGCTAGGGTTAGAGTTAGGGCCTAGGGGTATGGCTGGCTCAATCTGCCCGAGCTGATGTGGGCTCCTCTGGCGACTCAGTTGAGGGCAGTAATAAGGCAGTGCATAAGTTGCTGGTTTGTGGCCAGTGAGGCCAGCAAATTTGGAGGTGACCTCAGGGGGCAGGCAGATTTCTACCACTCTAAGCGTTCTGCACAGTTCTAAATCACACGGTTTCCTCCTGAGTGGCAAGCAGAGCCCTGGAGTGTGCCTCATGGGTCCCCAATCAGGAGGGCTTCAGGACAGGCTTCCATGGACCAAAGTCTGAAACCACAAGCTAGTTATGATTACAGCCTAGAAGCATGGCAGGCCACATCTACCAGAGCGAGGTGGGTTGCGCTGGGAACTCAGATGAGGGCAGTCATAAGGCAGTGTGTAAGCCCTTGGTTTGTGGCCAGTGAGTCCGCTGAATTTGGGGGTGACCTCAGGGAGGCATATAGATTTATCCAACTCTATGCATTCTGCACCGTTCTAAATGGCAGAGTTTCCTCATGAGTGGCAAAGAGAGCCCTGGAGAGTGCCTCAGGGATCCCCAATCAGGAGGCTTTGGAGACAGGCTTCCATGGACCAAAGTCTTAAACCTCAAGCCAGGGTTAGCATTAGGGCCTAGCGGCATGGCTGGCTCATTTACCAGGGCAGAGGTGGGCTTCTCTGGGGGCTCAGTTGAGGGCACTCATAAGGCAGTGGGTAAGCCCCTGGTTTGTGACCAGTGAGGACGCCGAATATGGGGGTGATCTCAGAAGGTCATTCAGGTTTCTCCCATTCTCAGGGTTCTGCACAGTTCTAAATGGAACAGTTTCCTCCTGAGTGGCAAGCCAAGCCCTGGAGTGTTCCTCAGGGGTCCAGATCTGGAGGCTTTCAGTCCAGGCTTCCTTGGACCAAAGTCTGAAATCCCAAGCTAGGGAGAGGTTTAGGGCTTAGAGGCTTGCACGCCTGTTCTATTAGAGCTGAGGTGAGCTCCTCTGGGGGTCAGTTGGAGGTAGTCATAAGGCAGTGCATAAGCCCCTGTTTTGTGGCCAGTGAGTCCGCCAAATTTGGGAGTGAACTCAGGGGGCAGGCAGATATCCCCCACTCTAAGGGTTCTGCACTGTTCTAAAAGGCACGGTTAACTCCTGAGTGGCAAGCAGAGTCCTGCAGTTTGCCTCAGGGGTCCCCAATCAGGAGGGACTTTGGGCCAGGCTTCCACGGACCAAAGTGAAAGCAGGAGCTTTGGTTAGGTTTAGGGCCTAGGGGCATGGCAGGCGCGATCTACGGGAGCTGAGGTTATCTCCTCTGGGGCTCAGTTGACGGCAGTCATAAGGCAGTGTGTAAGCCCCTGGTTTGTGGCCAGTGATTCCTTGGAATTTGGGGGTGACCTCAGGGGGGCAGGCAGATTTCTCCCACTCTAAGGTTCTGCACAGTTCTAAATGGCACAGTTTCCTTCTGAGTGGCAAGCAGAGCCATGGAGTGTGCCTTAGTTGTCCCCAATCAGGAGGGCTTTGGGGCCATTCTTCCATGGACCAAAGTTTTAAACCGCAAAGTAGGGTTAGGGTTAGGGCCTAGGGGCATGGCAGGCCTGATTTACCAGAGCTGAGGTGGGCTCCTCTGCGGTCTCAGTTGAAGGCAGTCATAAGGCAGTGTGTAAGCCCCTGGTTTGTCGCCAGTGCGTCCACCAAATTTGGGGTGACCTCAGGAATGCAGGCAGATGTCTCCCACTCTATATGTTCTGGACAGTTTTAAATGGCAAGTTATCCTCCTGACTGGCAAGAGAGCCCTGGAGTGTGGCTCAGGTGTATCCAATAAGGAGGCTTTGGGCCAGGCTTCCATGGACCAAAGTCTTAAACCTCAAGCTAGGTTTAGAGTTAGGGCCTAAGGGCATGGCAGGCCTGATCTACCAGAGCTGAGGTTGGCTCAACTGGGGTCTCAGTTGAGGACAGTCATAAGGCAGTGCGTAAGCCCCTGGTTTGTGGCCAGTGAGTCCGGTGAATTAGGGGGTGTCCTTAGGGTGGCGGGTAGATTTCTCCTACTCTATGCATTCTGCACAGTTCTAAATGGCACGGTTTCCTTCTGAGTGGCAAGCAGAGACCTGGAGTGTGCCACAGGGGTCCCCAATCAGTAGGGCATTGGTTCCAGGCTTCCATGGGCCAAAGACTTATACCCCAAAGTAGGGTTAGGTTTAGGGCCTAGGGGTATGGCAGGCTCAATCTACCAGAGCAGTGGTTGGCTCCTCACCTCTGAGAGGTGGGGTCTCAGTTGAGGGCAGTCATAAGGCAGTGGGTAAGCCCCTGGTTTGTGGCCAGTGAGTCCGCCAAATTTGGGTGTGAACTCAGGGTGGCAGAAAGACTTTCTCCACTCTAAGTGTCCTGCGCTGTTCTAAATGGCATGGTTTTCTACTGAGTGGCAAGCAGAGCCCTGGAGTGTGCCTCGGGGGTCCACAATCTGGAGGGCTTTGGGGCCTGACCTCCATGGAACAAAGTCATAAACCTCGAGCTAGGGTTAGGGTTAGGGCCTAGGGGCATGGCTGACCCAATCTAGCAGAGCTGAGGTGGGCTCCTCTGGGGGCTCACTTGAGGGCAGTCATAAGGCAGTGCTTAAGCCCCTGGTTTGTGGAGAGTGAGGCCGACGAATTTGGGGTGACCTCAGGGGCAGCCGCATTTCTCCCACTCTATGGGTTCTGCACAGTTCTATATGGCACAGTTTCCTCCTGAGTGGCAAGAAGAGCCCTGGAGTGTGCTTCAGGTTTACCCAACCAGAAGGGCTTTGGGGCCAGGCTTCCATGGACCAGAGTCTGAAATCCCAAGCTAGGGTTAGGGTTAGGGCCTAGGGGTATGGCTGGCCCGATCTACCAGAGCTGAGGTTGGCTCCTCTGGGGGCTCAGTTGAGGGCAGTCATAAGGCAGTGCATAAGCCCCTGGTTTGTGGACAGTGAGGCTGCCAATTTTGGGGGTGACATAAGTGTTGCAGGCAAATTTCTACAATTGTCAGGGTTCTGCACAGTTCTAAATGGCATAGTTTACACCTGAGTGGCGAGGAGAGCCCTGGAGTTGCCTCAGGGTTCCCCAATCAGGAGGGCTGTGGGGTCAGGCTTCCATGGACCAATGTCTCAAACCCCAAGCTAGAGATAGGTTTAGGGCCTAGGGTCATGGCAGGCCCGATCTACCAGAGCTGAGGTGGGCTCCTCTGAGTTCTCAGTTGAGGGCAGTCATAAGGCAGTGTGTAAGACCCTGGTTTGTGGCCAGTGTGTCTGCCAAATTTTGGGGTGACCTAAGGGGGCCAGGCATATTTATCCCACTCTTTGCCTTCTGCACATTTCTAAATGGCACGGTTTCCTCCTGAGTGGCAATCAGAGGCCTGGAGGGTGCCTCAGGGGTGCCCAATCAGGAGGGTCTTTGGTCCAGGCTTCCATGGACCAAAGTCTGAAACCACAAGCTAGATTTAGTTTTAGGGCCTAGGGGCATGGCAGGCATGATCTAAGATTGCTGACGTGAGCTCCTCTGGAGGCTCAGTTGAGGGCAGTCATAAGGCAGTGCATAAGCTCCTGGTTTCTGGATAGAGAGGCTGCAGAATTTGGGGGGTAACCTCAGGGGGTCATGCAGATTTCCACCACTCTATGGAATCTGCCCAGTTCTAAATGGCACAGTTTCTGCCTGAGTGGCAAGCAGAGCCCAGGAGTGTGCCTCAGGGGTCCCCAATCAGGAAGGCTGTGGGGTCAGGCTTCCATGGACCAGAGTCTGAAACCCCAAGCTAGAAATAGGTTTAGGGCCTAGGGGCATGGCAGGCACGATCTACCAGAGCTGAAGTGGGCTCCTCTGGGGATTCAGTTGAGGGCAGTAATAAGGCAGAGCTTAAGCCCCTGGTATGTGACCAATCAGGCTGCCGCATGTGGGGGTGACCTCAGGCACTCATGCAGATTTCTATCATTCTCCGGGTTCTGCACAGTTCTAAATGTCACAGTTTCCTCCTGAGTGGCAAGCAGAACCCTGGAGTGTGCCTCACGGCTCCCCAATCAGGAGGGCTTTGGGGCCAGGCTTCCATGGACCAAGATCTGAAACCCCAAGGTAGGGTTAGGGTCAGGGCCTTGGGACATGAATATCCCTATCTATCAGAGCTGAGATGGGCTACTCGGGGGCCTCAGTTGAGGGCAGTCATAAGGCAGTGCATAAGCCCCTGGTTTGTGGCCAGTGAGTCTGCCAAATTTGGGGGTGACCTCAGGGGGGCAGGTAGATTTCTCCCACTCTATCGTTCTGCACAATTCTAAATGGAATTGTTTTCTCCTGAGTGGCAAGGAGAGCCCTGCCTGGAGTGTGCCTAAGGGGTACCCAATTAGGAGGACTTTGGGGCCAGGCTTCCCTGGACCAAAGTCTGAAACCCCAAGCTAGGGTTAAGGTTAGGGCCTAGGGGCATGGCTGGCCCGATCTACCAGAGCTGAGGTGGGCTCCTCTGGGGGCTCAGTTGAGGGCTGTCATAAAGCTGTGTGTTATCCCCTGGTTGGTGGCCAGTGAGGATGCTGCATGTGCAATTGACCTCAGGGGGTCAGGCAGATTTCTCCCACTCTCAGGGTTCTTCACAGTTCTACATTTCATTGTTTTCTCCTGAGTGGGAAGCAGCACCCTGGAGTGTGCCTCACGGGTCCCCAGTAAAGAGGGCTTTGGGGCCAGGCTTCCATGGACCAAAGTCTGACACTCCAAGCTAGGGTTAGGTTTAGGGCCTAAGGGCATGGCAGGTCAATCTGCCTGTGTTGAGGCTGGCTCTCTGGGGGGTTGAGTTGAGGGTGGTTGTCATTCAGCAAGTCAACTTTTGTTTTAGTGGCCAGGCGAGCTGTCGAATGAGTGGGAGGCCTCAGAGAAGCTTGCAGATTTCTCCTCTCCTCAGAGGGGTCTGCACAGCTCCAAGCGGCAATGTTTCCAACCACGTGTCAGGCAGACTCTAGGGGTGTGATTCCAGGGTGCTCAGTCTGGAGGGCTTGTGGGACAGGCTTCAGGATACCAAAGCCTGACAAACCTACCTAGTGTTAGGGATAGGGTTAGGGAATAGGCCTATGTCAGGCCTGATCTACCAGAGCTGAGGTGGTCTCCTCTGGGGGCTCAGTTGAAGGCAGTCATATAGCATTGCATAAAACCCTTGATTTGGCCAGTGAGGCTGCCGAATTTGGGGGTGACTCAGGGATGCAGGTAGATTTCTCCCAATCTAAGTGTTCTGCACAGTTCAAAATGGCACGGTTTCCTCCTTAGTGGCATGCAGAGCCCTGGAGTGTGTGTCAGGGGTCCTCAATCTGGAGGGTTTTGGGGCCAGGCTTCCATGGAACAATGTCGGAAACCCTAAGCTAGGGTTAGGGTTAGAGCCCAAGGGCATGGATGGCCTGATCTTCCAGAGCTGAGGTGGGCTCCTTTGGTGGCTCATTTGAAGGGAGTCTTAAGGCAGTGCCTCTGCCCGTGGTATGTGACCAGTGAGGCTGCTGAATGTGGGGTGACCTCAGGGCATCATGAAGATTTCTCCCACTCTCAGGGTTCTGTACAGTTCTAAATGTCACGGTTTCCTCCTGAGTGGCAAGCAGAGTCCTGGAGTGTTCCTCCGTGGTTCCCAATCAGGAGGGCTTTGGGGCCTGGCTTCCATGGACCAAAGTCTGAAACCCCAAGTTAGGGTTAGGGCCTAGGGGCATGGCTGGCCTGATCTGCCTGAGCTGATGTTGGCTCCTCTGGGGGCTCAGCTGAGGGTAGTCATAAGGCAGTGGGTAAACCTCTGGTTTGTGGCCAGTGGGTCGACTAATGTGGGGTTACCTCAGGGGGCAGAGAGATTTCCCACTATCTAAGTGTTCTGCACTGTTCTAAATGGCACTGTATCCTCCTGACTGGTAAGCAGAGCCCTGGAGTGTACCTCAGGGGTACCCAATCAGGAGGGCTTTGGGGCCAGGCTCCCATGGACCAAAGTCTGAAACCCCAAGTTAGGATTAGGGTTAGGGCCTAGGGGCATTGCTGGTCCGATCTACCAGAGCTTAGGTTGGGTCCTCTGGGGGCTCAGTTGAGGGCAGTCATAAGGCAGTGCATAAGCCCCTGTTTTGTGGCCAAAGCCGCAGAATTTTGGGGCAACCTCAGGGGGCAGGAAGATTTCTCCCATTCTAAGGGTCCTACACAGTTCTAAATGGCAGAGTTTCCTCCTGAGTTGCAAGCAGAACCCTGGAGTGTGCCTCAAGGGTCCCCAATCAGGAGGGCTGTGGGGCCAGGCTTCCATGGACCAAAGTCTGAATACTCAAGCTAGGGTTAGGGCCTCGGGCATGGTAGGCCCGATCTACCAGAGCTGAAGTGGGCTCCTCTGAGGGCTCAGTTGAGGGCAGTCATAAGGCAGTGTGTAAGCCCCTGGTTTGTGGCCAGTGAGGCCAGGGTATTTGAGGGTGATATCAGGAGGTCACGGAGATTTCTCCCTCTCTAAGTGTTCTGCACAATTCTAAATGACACGGTTTCCTCCTTAGTTGCAAGCAGGGCCCAGATGTGTGCCACAAGGGTCCCAATCAGGAGGGCTTTGGGGCCAGGCTTCCATGGGCCAAAGTCTGTAACCCCAAGCTAGGTTAAGGTTCGGGCCTAGGGCATGTCTGACCCAATCATCCCGAGCTGAGGTACACTCCTATAGGGGCTCAGTTGAGGGCAGTCGTAAGCAGTGCGTAAGCCCCTGGTATATGACAAGTGAGGCCTCTGAATGTTGGGTTGACCTCAAGGGGTCATTCAGATTTCTCCCACGCTAAGGGTTCTGCACATTTCTAAATGACAAGGTTCCTTCCTGAGTGGCAGACAGAGCCCTTTGGGTGCCTCAGGCGTCCCCAGTCAGATGGGCCTTTGGGCCAGGCTTCCAAGGACCAAAATCTGAAACCCAAGCTAGGGTTATGCTTAGGGCCTCAGGCCATGGCATGCCCGATCTACCAGAGCTGAGGTGGGCTCCTCTGGGTGCCTTAGGGGTCTTGCAGGCCCAGTCTACCTGAGCTGAGGTGGGCTCCTTTGTGTGTTCAGTTGAGGGCAGTCATAAGGCAGTGATTAAGTCCCTGGTATGTGACCAGTGCAGCCGCTGAATGTGGGGGTGACCTCAGGGGTTAGGCAGTTTTCTCACACTCTCAGAGTTCTGCACAGTTCTAAATGGCACGGTATCCTCCCACGTGGCAAGCAGAGCCCTGGCCTGTGCCTCAGGATGCCCCAAAAGGAGGGCCTTGGGTCCAGGCTTTCATGGACCAAAGTCTGAAACTCCAAGCTAGGGTTAGGGTTAGGACCCTGGGGCATGGAAGGCCCGATCTACCAGAGCTGAGGTGGGCTCCTCTGGGGGCTCAGTTGAGGGCTGTCATAAAGCAGTGTGTTGTCCTCTGGTTGGTGGCAAGTGAGGCCCCCAAATTTGGGGTTGATCTCAGGGGCAGTCAGATTTCTTCCACTCTGAGGGTCCTGCACATTTTGAAATGGCACGGTTTCCTCCTGAGTGGCAAGAAGAGCCCTGGAGTGTGCCTCAGGGATCCTCAATAAGGAGGGCTTTGGGGCCTGGCTCCCATGGACCAAAGTCTGAAACCCCAAGCTAGGGTTAGGGTTAGGGCCTAGGGGCATGGCAGGCCCGATCTACCTGAGCTGAGGTTGGCTCCTCTGGGGGCTCAGTTGAGGGCCGTCATAAAGCAGTGCATAAGCCCCTGTTTTGTGGCTGGTGAGTCCACGGAATTTCGGCGTGACCTCAGGGGGGCAGGCAAATTTCCCCCACTCTAAGGCTTTTGCACTGTTCTACGTGGCACAGTTTCCTCCTGAGTCCAAGCAGAGCCCTGGAGTGTGGCTCCAGGGTCCCCAATCATGTATGCTTTGGGGCCATTTTTCCATGGACCAAAGTCTGAAAACCCAAGCTAGGGCTAGGTTTACGGCCTTGGGGCATGGCATGCCCAATCTTCCAGAGCTGCAGTGGGTTCCTCTGAGGGCTCAGTTGAAGACTGTCATAAGGTAGTGCATAAGACTCTGGTTTGTGGCTTGTGAGGCCACCGAATTTGGGGGTGACTTCAGGGGGACAGGCAGATTTCCCCTACTCTAAGTGTTCTGCACATTTCTGAATGGTACGGTTTCTTCCAGAGTGGCAAGCAGAGCCCTGGAGTGTGCATCAGGGCTCCCAACTCAGGAAAAATTTGGGCCAGGCTTCCGTGGACCAAGGTCTGAAACCCCAAGCTAGGGTTAGTGTTAGGTCCTGAAAACATGGCAGGTCAATCTGCCTGTGCTGAGGCTGGCTCTCTAGGGAGTTGAGTTGAGGGTGGTTGTCATTCAGCAGGTCAGTCTCCGTTTTAGTGGCCAGGGGAGCCATCGAAAGCGTGGGAGCTGTCAGGGATGCTTGTAGATTTCTCCTCTCCTCGGAGAGGTCTCCATAGCTCCAAGTGGCAGGTTTTCCAACTGCGTGGCAGGCAGACTCTTGGGGTGAGATTCAGGTTGCTCAGTCCGGAGGGCTTGTGGGACAGGCTTCAGGGGACAGAAGACTGAAAATCCAACCTAGCATTAGGATTAGGGTTAGGGCCTGGGGGTATGGCATGCCTGATCTACCAGAGCTGATTGGGCTCCTCTGGGGGCTCAGTTGAGGAGAGCCATAAGGCAGTGTGTAAGCCCTTGTTTTTTGCTGGGTGAGGCTGCCGAATATAGGGTGACCTCAGGGGGTCAGGCAGGTTTCTCCCACTCTAAGTGTTCTGCACATTTCTAAATGGCTCGTTTTTCTCCTGTGTGGCAGCCAGAGCCCTGCAGTGTGCCTCAGGTGTCCACAATCAGGAGGGCTTTGGGGCCTGTCTTCCATGGATCAAAGTCAGAAATGGCAAGGTAGGGTTAGGGTTAGGGCCTAGGAGTATGGCTGTCCCAATCTACACGAGATGAGGTGGGCTTCTCTGGGGGCTCAGTTGAGGGCACTCATAAGGTAGTAGTAAGCCCCTGGTATGTGACCAGTGAGGCCGCTGAATGTGTTGGTGACCTCAGGGGTTCATGCAGATTTCTACCACTCTCAGGGTTCTGCACAGTTCTAAATGGCACAGTTTCCTCCTGAGTGGCAAGGAGAGCCCTGGAGTGTGCCTCAGTGGTCCCCAATCAGGAGGGCTTTGGGGCCAGGCTTCCATGGATCAAAGTCTGAAACCCCAAGCTAGGGTTAGGGTTAGGGCCTGCGGGCATGGCAGGCCCGATCTTCCAGAGCTGTGGTGGGCTCCTCTGGGGGCTCAATTGAGCGCAGTCATAAGTCAGTGCATAAGGTCCTGGTTTGTGGCCAGTGAGGCCACCGAACTTGGGGTACCTGCAGCGGGCAGGCATATTTCTCCCACTCTCAGGGTTTCTGCACAGTTCTAAATGACACAGTTTCCTTCTGAGTGGGAAGCAGAACCCTGGAGTGTGCCTCAGGTGTTCCCAATCAGGAGGGCTTCAGCGCCAGTCTTACATGGACCAAAGTCTGAAACCTGAAGCTAGGGTTAGGCTTAGGGCCTAAGGGCACAATAGGTCAATATGCCTGTGCTGAGGCTGGCTCTCTGGGGTGTTCAATAAAGGGTGGTTGTCATTCAACACATTAGCCTCCATTTTTGTGGCCAGGGTTGCTGTCGAATGAGTGAGAGGCCTCAGGGATTCTTACAGATTTCTCCTCTCCTCGGAGGTGTCTGCACAGCTTCAAGCAGCAGGGATTCCAACTGCGTTGCAGGTAGACTTGTGGGGTGAGATACAGGGTGCTCCATCTGGAGGGCTTGTGGGGCAGGCTTCAGGGGACGGAAGCCTGAAAAGCCAACCTAGCATTAGGGTTAGGGTTATGTAGGGCATGGCATGCCCTATCTACCATAGCTGAGAGTGCCCCTCTCAGGGCTCAGTTGAGGAGAGTCATAAGTCAGTGTGTAAGCCATTGCTTGGTGGCAGTGAGGC